>JAZHYW010020651.1:0-105984 GCA_037355805.1 Ixodes ricinus
ACGGAAGTCAGTCAGGCAACTATGCTGATACCGAAACCGCCGCCATTACTGCGTCGTCGTTTTGGGAGCCAGCGATGGCAGGTGCTTGTGGCAGTACTGGCAGTACTCCCCGGTGCCTTTGGCTACGGTCCTCAGGGGCGAGTGACTTTGCCTTCCCGTGGAGCACTGACCTCACTGCATTTCCGCGTAGCTTTAACAAATGTAAGATAGAGGCGTACCGCGCCTCTGACTCTCGCTTTGAGCCGCCAGGTTGCTCGAAGCAACAAGTTCATCACCGAGGCCTACGCTGGGATCCGGCGTCGGTTCAAGTGTTGAGGTAAGTACTGTTCTTCTTGTCGCCCGTTCAGACCTAAGCGTGAGCCAACCCAGGTTAAGCTAAAGCGCGCGCATCACGCCGTGAACGTGTCTTACGTGCAGGCGGACTTGTGCCGCCTGCCGCAGCGCCGTGCACAAGGAATGCCAAAGAGCAGGGCCTAAGATACTCGCGCATCTTCGGCCTCGTTTACATGATGAAACGAAATGATATTTTCCGGCTCGTTGCCTTATCCAGCTTGAGATACTGTTGCGAAGCCTGCGGCGTACGGACTAATGAGTACGAGGCGGGGGGGTGAGGGGTAAACAGAATCGCTCTTGCGTCGTGCGGTGAACTTGGCCTCTGTACGCCGTGCTCATATTCTTTCTTTTTTTTTTTGCAAAGGCGTTTGTTTTGATTGTATTGCTTTCAGCCGGGTAAGTTTCACGTTGACGGCTTGACGTGTGTGGTGCCCAGTATACTATGTCCACTATCAGCACGGCGTGTTAGCTCAAAAAGTCAGGACAAACTGTCCGAACTTTAACCAGCCCGGCGTTTAGTAAACGAATAATTGCATATATGACGCGTCTTTTCACACATAGTGAGCACTGCTAAGATTATGCTCTTACTTATTTTGAAAAAACTATGGGTAGAACACATAGTATGTTTGTTCAGCAGTAGCCAACGCGTGCAGTAAACATAAGTAAACAAGAACGCAAATTTATTTGAGATCCGCCACCGGAGGTTCATCAGCAAGCTGTTTGCGGAGCCAGAAGTGTCATTGTGCGGCGTGAAAGCTGTAGAGTAGAAATATTGCGGTTAGAAAACATATGTTGCAAGACAAATCGACAGTGATGGAACTTTGCAAAAAACTTGTTTCCGTCGGGCTGGTTCGATTGGTTGTTTTTAAATAGCCTTCTGTCAAGACTCAGGTGTGTACTCTTTGTCCCTATTTGTTTATGGACAGCTATCGATAACTTCCATGTCCTCCGCTGAAGTTTTGGGGGCATCATTACCCTGGGTGTCGGTGTCCATTTCCTGAACCTGGGACGAGGTCTCCCCTACTATGGAAGAGCCTTGTCTGCTATTTTTGTCATTTTTGGTAGGTTTTAGAGTTACAGTTGGCAGGGGTTGCGATGCCATCTGGGTCACCGGGACCACAGCGGCTTCTGTCATTGCTTTCTTGCAGCAGCGACAGACTTGGCTAGCTGTTTGAGTTGAAACATCAGTCCCAGTCTGAGTTTCAACCGACACCCTCACGACATTTGGTGCCTTGGCGGTATCAGCATAGCTACGTTGCCTAAAAAAGGGGAGACCCTGTTTTTCGCTTCGGCATATGAAACATTCTCGTGTGCTCGGATGTGTTGAATTTCCTTTTCCTGTTTCCACCACGTGCAGTCTTTCGAGTAGGCGGGGTGGGTCCCTTGGCAGTTGACACACTTTGCATTGCCAGTACAGGATTCATCTGTCTCGTGGCCATCACCCCCACACTTTGGGCAGGTTGGCCTGCCTCGGCAAGATGGAGTGGAGTGGCCATATCTTTGGCACTTGTAGCACCTCAGAGGGTTGGGGACGTAGACGCTAACCTTGCAATTAAGGTATCCGACTTTAACAGAGTCTGGCTGTTTGGGACGGTTGAATGTCAAGACAAAAATGTTTGTTGAAACAAGGTTCCCGTTCTTCTTCATGGTTATTCGTCGAACTGCAGTTACACCCTGAGCTTTCAAGCCGTCCAGTAGTTCAGCATCCGAAATACGTTCTAGGTCCCTACTACCTATCACACCTCGTGAGCTGTTCAGCCACTTGTGTGGTGAGGCTTCGATTTGGACCGTTCCTAGAGCGGTGGTTTTCAGTAGTGCTTCAGCTCCTTTGATGTTTTCACTCTGTACAAGAAGGTCTCCCGAGGGGAGCTTTCGTACAGATTTCGTCGTCAGTATGTGAGAGAGACATTTTTCAATGTAGAAGGGGAAATCTTTCCCAATGGCGTATCTCCTGTAGCATGGAGTACAATAAAGAGAGGTACATAGTTGTTTGGAGTTTTGTTTGTCGAGGTAGGTGTTTGGTCTTGTCTAGGTCTTTCTTCAGTTTTCTGTCTCTTGGTGAAAGGTTTAGCAGAACTCATACGAGTTTATGAACTGGTGGGAAATTGCCTGTCGACGGTGGCTCACCCACCGTACCACCGCAAGGTCCCGGGGTGTAATGATACCCATCGGCCGGGGTTTGACCACGACCCTGACCGCCACCGTTCGTGGTTTCTTCCCTCTACCTATCGTCCTCTCGGTACGGTTGGAACACCTTAGGAGTGGGGGCTCGGGGTCACGTCTCTACTTGCAATTAGCAATATAATGTGGTAGCGTGTTAGTCTGCATACGACTCAACGCATCCGCATTTGTATTATCTCGACCTTTTTGTATTCAACCGCAAAGTTAAATTGATGTAGATCTAGACTCCACCTACGCAACCTCCCACTTTTCGATGACATCTGCTGAAGCCAAGTTAAGCTCCAGTGATCTGTTTGGAATATTAATCTAGTCCTATCTAAATAACAACTAAGCTTTGAGCTGCCCATACTAAACTCGCGCATTCCTTCTCGGAGGCACTGTACGCCTCCTCACGACAAGTAAGTTTTTGGCTGGCGTATAAAATTGAATGCTCATTGCGGTTCTCATCCTTTGGCACAGCACCATGTCAATACCCTGGTTGCTGGCGCCGCATTGAATAATGAATGATTTTGTGTAATCTGGTGCTTTTAATACCGGTTAAGTTTTCAATGATTCTTTAAGGCCAATAAATGACTGCTCCATTTGATCCGTCCAAACAATCACCTTTGGTTCTGTCTTTCTGAGTGCATCCGCGAATGGACTCGTCATTTGTGAGTAATTTTTGACGAATCTTTGATAGTAGGCTGTTAACCCCAAAATCATTCTGATATCCGACTGTGTCTTGGGTCGAGGAAATTCTTTCAAGGCCACCATCTTACTTTCTGTGGGCCGGCGAAGTCCCTGACCGACAATGTGGTGACTTCCGCGCTCCGGAACTGACATTTATTTGCCTTAAGTAAAACTGGCTTGGCGATCCGCGCCTAGACACTATGCAAGTTCACCAAATGTTCTTCCCATGATTCCGAGAAAATGGCAATATCATCTAAGTAAGGATAAGCAAATTCTTCTGTGCCCCATAGGACTACATCCATAAACCTTGACGAACAAAACGGTGCGTTTTTCAGTCCAAAGCTCAGCATGAGGGGACAAAATGTCCCAATTAGAGAAATAAATGCCGCATATCTGCTGGCACGCTTCGTCATCGGAACTTGCCAATAGTCTATCAATAAGTCTATGGTCGTAAAGTACTTTGCTGAACTGACCCGCTCAATGCGGTCTACCATATATGAGGATCGGATAAGTGTGATCTCTTGTAGTGACGTTAAGTGTAAGATAATCAACGCGCGGTCCGGGAATCTTTCGCCGCTGCCTCTACTAAGATCATAGGTGACATATAATCACTTTCGCAGGGCCGAATGACTCCGAAATTTAGTATTCTCTGGACCTCTGCTCTGAGGATCTCTTTCTGACGCGGTGACACACTGTGTGGCCATGAACGAACTGGCACATCCGATGTTAGTTCTATTTCATGAGTGACGAGTGTGGTGTGGCCCGGCCAGTTTAGAAATAAATCCTGAAATTTTCCTAAGACCTTTCTTAGATCTGCAACTCGGCTCACGTCTAGTTCTGACAGTTTTACAGAAACCTCAATTACTTCCTCCGGGGTAAGTGCATGATAGGGCGCTTCAAGTTTCGGCATTTCTTGTGAGTATATTTCCTCTACTTCCCGAAGAGTCCAGTTCACCATACTCTCCCTCATAATATAGGGTTTCAGCAAATTGCAATGATAGGTATTAGTTTTCTTTCCTTGTCTCGAAATTACATCATTTCTGTCCGACAGTTTCTCTTTAACTGTTGCAGGTCCTTCCCAGTGAACTTCTAACTTGTTTTTCCTTGATGGTTTTAGGACCATCACCTTCTGTCCAACCTGGAATTTCCAATGTTTGGTGTGGTGGTCATAATATTTTAGCAGATATTTGTGCTGTCTTCATGTTTTCTGCCGCGATGTCCTGCATCTGCTGTAGCAACTATGATGTCCTGCTCTGAACCGTCCCATACATCTTTGATCATTCTTAATGGCGATCTCAACGTTCTTCCGTAAACTAGTCTTGCGGGACTGAACACTGTCGTTTCATGTGGCACTGTTGTTAAAGTGTACATGGTTCCAGGCAAAGAGCTATCCCACTCTTCTGCATGCTCGAGACAAGCAGCAAGTAGCATTCGCTTGGACACAGAATGCCACTTCTCTATACTGTTTCTCTGTGGCTGGTACACTGAGCTGTGAATCACCTTAATGCCTAGCTTCAATAGAAAGGTCGTCGTTAACGCGCTTACGAACACACCACCTTGATCCGTCTAAGGCTCCTTTGGAAATTCTACCCGAGCAAAAACGGAGAGCAAAGCATCCATAACTGCCACAGAGGAAACCTCCCTCAGTGGAACAGCCTCTGTATACTTTGCTGCTGGGCAGGGCATTGCTAGAACATATTTAAATTATCTTTATGTTGGAGGTAACGGCCCCACAATATCTACGCTAAGCCTTAGAAGTAGTTCTGTAATTAGCGGAACCAGAGTTTCAGGGGAGCCTTCCACCTCTCATTCAGTTTGCCGACTCTTCGGCAAATATCACAAGATCTTACAAAGTTTTCAGCGTTTTTAAAACAAATTGGTCAGTAGTAGTCCTGGAGAAGTGTTTTCTTAGTTTTTATGATACCTAAATGCCCTGTCTTTGTGTTGCCGTGACATGCAGCTATTAAGTCTGCACGAAACGTATGCGGCAGTACGACTTGTTCTAATGTATTTCCGCTACGATCACTGTACCGTCAATACAAAATACCATTCTTTTGTAAGAACGCTCTCTTCTTTCGAGTGATTCCCAGGGAAATAGCTTCCCGGCAATGGCTCAGCGAGTCGTCTGTTTTGAGTTATCAAATTAGCTCTGCGCGTTTTATGGCACCTCCAGACTATCCACCTTAAATGTTAAGATTCCCTCTATTCGAGTGGCGTATAATAAAACTTGTCAGTCTTTTTTTGCGGGGAGACTCGAACACCTTCTACTTTGTTCAGTTAATCGGCCTTACTGTCTACAGGCTCTGCTCTGTTGATTTCTTTATTTGAGCCATTGCTACAAGCGCTAAGCATTGCCGCTGTGTCTTGCCTGTTTGTTTCACTATATTGCTTCTAGTTTCGACGTGGGTATTCTTTCTTTCTTGTGTCCAGGAACACCCGATAATGCCGTGACAGCTTTTAACTTTGTGAGAAGCGTCCCCCACCTTTTGAAAGCGAGCAGGTTGTCCAGAATCAAGAGATTGCGAAATCAGCCCAAATCCTTCAGTGTGGTCCAGAGGTTTTTTCGGCGAAAAGCAGCCAAGATGAATAGCCAACGCACCAACCGGCGTGGGTGGCTCACACTTGAAGCTAATCGAACACAACTAAACTCAAGAAAAGCAGCTATCAAACTTTCCCATTCACTTGACTGCAACATTGGTGTTCCCTCCAGTGAAACACCTCGTCTGTCGTCCTCAGCCCACTGTTCTGCATCCTTATAAAGAAACTACTTATCAGTTACCAAGTAGTCGTCACTTTGAATCTGATTCGAGAGAAAGACAAGAAATCAAAACGTTTTCTTGTGATTCCTCCCCATCCAAGAAATCGAAAGCACCCAACGGTGTGTTGTGGAGTAAACGGGCTTTCAAACCCGTGATGGAAGGGAACAATCTACTGAGGCTTTACCACACTAATGAACACTCAAGCAAACTTAGGAAATTTTCGGACCTTCGTCAAATTAGATTGTTCGCCACTGCGCCGACAACACGTGTCCGCGAAAGTCACCAGAGACGCGGAGGGGCGCGGAGCGACCTGGTCCGGCATGTTCCCGGTTTTCCCGCTTCGTGGCGTCCGTTTTGCTGGAGTCGCGAATAGTCACATACAACTTAAGACCAGGGCGAGGGAAACGCAGGCTGGCGAGCAGAAAACAGGCTGGACGCTGAAAAACAGAAAGGAAAACCTCCCCTCCTCCCTACGTTCCATCGGCTTCCTCCTCGCCCGCCTTCGTTTTCCTTGCCCTGCTCTTAAGTTTTATCGGACTATAGTGTTAACTGCCAATTTTGGCAGTAGTAGCACAAAAGTTAACCATTTTAGATGACTGAAAGGGACATTTCAGTGCCATTTAAATAATAGAAAAGCTTCACTCCGCGCGGCTTTGTTTCTTCTGCAAGGCTGCATTGTTACACTTTCGCCACAGGAAGGACCGCACGGTTATAACATTTTTCCCCTTGAACTTGCCCTTGATGTAAGCTAAAAAGAAAGAACATTCTTAAAGCTGCTCTGATAATATAATTTAAAAAAAAATGAAAGCCGTTTACAACTCCCTGTAACGCCGAATTAGAGCGCAGCTCTTGAGGAGGAGGGGAAGGCACGGGGGGGGGGGGGGGTCACGTGGCCTGGGGGTCATGTGACCACGAGGAGGGGGGGGGAACTTTCCCCGCTAAATTTAGCGGGAAAATTTAGCGAGGACGTTTCGGCACGGTGCCGAAACGTCCTCGCTAAATTTTCGCTACATTTAGCGAGGAAAAATTTTCGCTAAATTTAGCGGGGGAAAATTCAGCGAGGACGTTTCGGCACGGTGCCAAAACGTCCCCATGCCGAAACGTCGCCGCGATTACGCCGACGGCGACGGCGACGGCGACGGCGACGCCGCTCAAGCCGGAAACGGGCGCCTAAGAGCTGCGCTCTAAAACCAGGGAACTTCTACTTTACACATCCTCGTGTCACTGTTCCACTGATGTTCCCAAAAATGGCATACCAAGAGTGACCACGCAGGCCTCCACAATGAGGATGGTGAACAGCACCCCTTTCAGGCCAATCAGGTAACAGACCTACAATGAGCACAACTTCCAACATCCAAAACAACTTCCAACATCTATTTATACTTTATGAAGTTGCGGCATAGGACAGGGTGCAAAAGGTAAAATCTAGACCAGAGGTTCTCGAACAATATATATCTTGAACACTCATTTCTCTTGGGGGATATCATTGCCGGCTTGCTCAAACAAGCGTCTCAGCTGAGTCTGGATAAAATAATGCACAACCGAGGCTAGCACAAGTGCGAAGTGGAAGGCTCGGTTTAGACCCAGGCACCCGAGAGCTTTAGGCTTGACAGGCTTTCTTTCACTCAGTCTCAGGTGAGACACTGATTCGAGCAAGCCATGAAGAACCTTGCTCTCAGCATTGCGGCAATAAAACAGTGCAGAGGCTTCTACACCTTATAAGAAATAACAATTAAAGGAGAACTAAATAAATTTTTGAGGCAATTTTTTCAGAGTATAGTGACGCAGTGAAAATGCATTCGATGTTGCAGATCACAAAATAGCTTACTATGCATGTGATAAATAGGAATATGTGAACACGTTTTTTTCCTTGCGTTCTTCCACAGAAGTAACATGCCTGCTTCCCAGCCACACTAGTGTAATAACAGACGATCTGTCATGCTCCCCAAGCACACCTGTAGGGTAGGGTGACCAGACGTCCCGTTTTGGCTAGGACAGTCCTGTTTTTGAGGTCCGCTTTTGCCGTCTCGTCTTTTTGTCCCAATAAAGAATCGTGTCCCGTTTTCGCAGGAATGCATAGTTTCGAAATTGGGATAAAGCGAACTGAATCAAACCGAATCTATATGCCTACTCGTTACAATTATACATGTATTACAAAAATATTTGTAGGTACTTTAAAATATTTACACAGAGTAAAATTTAGAGAACTGTTCTCGCCCACAAACACTTTTTCTCTCGCGAAAACTCGTATGTAGAAATATATATATATATATATATATATATTTGGTTACCGAATATAGCACGCACGTAGTATGTTAACGTTATGAAATAGCAGTTATTGCGTTAAATTGTTTCTCCTAATTTTAACATTTAATACCCACCCCTTGCTGGGATGTCCCGTTTTGTACATTGAGGAATGTGGTTTACCTACTTTTTAACATCCACACCGAAAGAAATCCGATCCATCTTTAAAAATGTAATCTCATAAATATGATTGATCAAAGTTTTACGTAATGGCCAAGGTGTGTGTTTGGCTATTGTATGTCTGTTCGAAATAAACTTAGTAACAATTGATCATCAGTGCTGAATCATGTGGTCCGTGTCCCTTAAAGGGATACTACAACAAAATTTCGGCGCTCATTTTTTGGTCTATATGTGTTCAAAAGAGCAGTGTCACATCGAACGTACCAATATCTTGTTAAAAAAGTCTCGAAAAGGAATTTTAAAACGAATTAAACGTTTAGCAAAGAGCACCTGGTGGATGGCGTTAACGCCTCGTTTGTAATGCTCGTCTAGGAACCTTGACAGCTAGTGACGGAGGTTCTCTCGTCTCCGGCCACGACGAGAGAAGAGCTGAAGGAGGAACTCCCTCTTCACGAGAATCCCTTTTTTTGTGTGTCGCAGAAGTCGCTATTGTCCCCCTACAAGATTATAGAAGATTAACCCGTCACTCAAAATTCGTACAAAAGCAGCCGCTTCGGTGGCTGGAACGACTAGGCCATCCTCTCGACGTCAGCCTCGCCGTAGCTTTGCTCGTCTTGAGACGACCTACGTCAGGATTGCGTTCGATGTCACGTGCTCTATGCTGGGCCTTCTCCGAGCGCTTGCCAGAGTGGGCCGTTTATAACGAAAAATATAGCCACCAGGATTAAAGTATAAATGTGCGATTGTCATATACGGATATTGAGGATCATATTCAACCTATTTTTGAACACGACGAGAATATTTACATTTCGTTGAAGAATCCCTTTAATAAGTCTATTTTTGTTGCTCTTAATATTCTTTTTTTTTGTTATTGAGTTGTTAGAGTTACTTGCGCCGTGCTATAATGTTTTATATTGTGATGTTGGCCTGATTAATTTCGTTCTTTCTGTTTTGACCAATATGCTTTTTGTTTATTTTGTGTTTTTTGCTTCCACTCCTGATGACTAGGAGTGGGCCGAAAAGTCGTCAAGATGCACTTATGCAGCATTTTTCTCGCTCTTTATCCATCACGAATGTAGCGTGATGGAAAAGAAAATGTATTAACTAATATTCTTATTCTTATTATTATTATTATTATTATTAAATGTATGACAAAACTGTCGGTTTACGTGGCTGGCAAAATTAGTACACTGGAACTGCAGAACAATTGACTATTCCTGAGAAAGAACCGTTAAAAATATTCAGGCCAGAATGGAAGGATAAGAAAACACTAGCTCTGAGCAACTCCAGTCAAATCGGTTCTGGCTACCCTTAGGTACCAACACACTAAAAATATGTAATAACTTTAAACACGTCAAATATTATGCCGAAAAGTTGGTATAAAAATAAAGAAGATGGCGGGTGAAGTTTTCGACCAGCCATGATAAGAGATTCGGCTATGCCTTTATGAATCTGTTGATGCAGATGAGGGATTCTACTATGGCGCGTGATACAAGCCAAGCCGTGTGTCCCTTGGGCACATCCAGGGTGGCACCACCTTGGACGATTTCCGTAAGAGCATACAGCGTGCTGCGAACGCCAAGCCGACTGCCGTCACGTCCTTCTCGGGTTACTTTGGCCACAGGCAGTCGTACTTGGCAACCTTTAAGTAAAACTATCTTCAGTGGCAGGACGTTTTGAGCCAGCCTGGCTGGTTCCGACTATAGTGCCTTTTGCCTTCAGACAATGTTTTCTGTGGCGAAGTTCGGCCAATATGCCAGGCAAGTCCGGACTTCGACTGGTATGACAGGCGTAAACACTCTGGTTCACCTGGCCCCATGATGTATGATATTTGACAAACCGTCGCCGGACACCGCGTGCGAGACTTAAAACGCTGCACTGCGTTTCAGTGAGATCTGTTTCCAGCTGTGATCGGTCCCCATGGATCAGTAAAGATTTCATGCGCCTTTTACATCATAGGAGGAGACTGTTTGGAAGGTGAATATGCAGCATCGGCCTGAGCTTCAAGCCATGTCAGGATTACAGACAATTGCCGAGAATGCCGCTCGCCCTACCAAGCGCTTATTACATTGCGCAAAGTGTTTCTTAATAAAGAGATATTAACTTGATATGAGGAAAGTAATTGCATTTGCTACTCATCAAAGAAACACCAATTACCCCAGCAATAGTCCGACTGACGTACTGCATCTATACTTTCGGTTGGTCGATTGTAGTCGACATTGCTACCCGAACCTCTCTGAGCGTTTATTAAGCATGGTGTTCGTCTGCTTTTAAACGGTGTATTTGTACTTTGTGTCTGTGTAATCACGACAAGTCGCGTAGAAGGACAATTTTTCCAGTGACAAACTAAATCTACAGAGAGTGTGCGCCTATCGCTCCTATTTGTCATCCCGTACTTTTTGTACCGCAATAGCCTTGTCCTCTGATGATATTATTTTTAATGCCGCCCTGCATAAGTCACCAGAGCGAGCAATAGCTCCACGCTCGGTATGCTAGCCGTGACATGTTTGCACATTGAGCCCTGCAACGTATTAACCAGCTGCGCGCTGGCGGATGCACTCCATGGCGGGCGGAAGCTTGAGTTCCATCGCTGCACCTGGCAGGTGACGCCGGAACCCGGCACTGTCCTATTTTTTATTTTTTGTTCTTGCAGACCACATCCGTTTAGTTTGAAAAACATATCGAGAGATCGAGTTGAGGCCGACTCATGGGGTGAGCATATAATGACAAATGTACCAACTCCGGCGCCCGATGAACACGCTAGTTATCTCTATGGTCGCGTGAAGGGCCATTAACCTGAGAACAAAATTTTTCCAAAGATGTGGCTTCCACATCCGTTCATTTTAGAGACACCCCAAAGCACGCGTCTTTCTTACTTTAGTGTAAAAATATTCAGATTCAAAAACTCAAACAAAAGCTTTAACAAATACAAAATGCAACGCACATATAAGAACTGAGAGGGCGAATATAAGAATAAAACGGCCTACACAACACAGTCTCAAACGCCATTGACAAGTACCGGATCAAAGGGAACCAATAAATAGACATCACAACGAAGGGAAAGAGGAAAAAAAGTCCAAATACACATAAACACACGCCCACCAACCTTGAGCTGACACACTAAGCCAGTGTAAAGGCTCAACACAAGGACAGGCCAAAATGAGAGGAGGACGCTTAGGCTTCGGCTTTACGAGTGGAACGATAGCGAAATATAAATCCCTCTCGTTCCCAAGATGTGCAAGCATGTTTGCGTGGCCTGAGACGTCCACAATACGAGACCTCGTCAACCGGCTAGCTCAGTGACCACTTCCGGCCGCCGAAGCGTACGGACGTGAGGTGTCTGGCTCCGAAGGAGCGGTGTCAGCGGCCTACGCAGGCCGCGGTATCAGGGTTACCGATAATGAAGACTACCAGGTCATGCTGCCTCCCATGCCAACCGGGTCTGTTCTTTCAAATGCCGTCTTTTTGCATGCGGACATGAAAGGGCGGCCGTACCGGATCGAAGATTTCCATGACGCATTGGATTGTCTGGGTGCGCTCCCCGAGGTCTCTGCCCTCGAGGCGTTCCAGATGAACCATGGGCGGTAACGTTCATGTCTGCCGTGGGAAAAAGAGGATCCTGGAAACGCCGGAGCTGACGGTCAAGGGCCGCCGCTGCGTTGTCGTTGACTTCTGCCACCAGGACATACGTGTGAAGCTGCACTGGTTTCTCTTCAACGTGGCCGACGACGATGTGAGGGTGGCACTGGCGCCGTACGGCAAGGTCACCGAGGTGGCCTGGGAAAAGTGGCGCGTCGACGGCTGCCAGAGCGTCGGCACCATGACGCGCACAGCGGTGCTGCGACTCAAGGCTGGAGTCACCCTGGACGACATCCCGCACCAGCTTCGTGTGGGCGGCGAGTTGGCCCTCGTCATCGTCCTCGGCAGGGCGCCACTCTGTCTCCGTTGCCAGCGGACGGGGCACATCCGCAAGGAGTGCCGTGTCCCGAGGTGCAGCGTCTGCCGCAGGTTCGGTCATGAGGGCGCCCAGTGCGTCCGGTCGTACGCGGCGGCTGCTGCGCCCGTGGAGGCTTGGAGAAATCTGAGCTACTCATGAATGAGGCTGAGGCCGAGGAGGCCGCCAAGGGTTCTCCGGGCAGCGAGAGTCCTGTGGTGAACGACTCCTCTCAACCTAAAGGCGACGGGGCCTCGGGACCGGAAGATGCGGCATCAAGGGCGGAGGAGAAGAAGCAAGCTGGGCAACGGGAGCTGCCGTCGGCGGAGACGCTAGCACCGCCTGGTGCGCGGGTTGCCGTTGGGGACGACGCCGGTGAGGGGCGGCCCGACGACGTGCCTATGGCCGACGCTGCGACGCCTCGGCAGGTAGCTCTGCGGCGAAAAGGACGCACGACGACGACGGCACTTACCCAACCGAGAAAAGAAGGAGAAGCCGCCTTCAAAGGCGGACCCTATATGAAGGCGACGTGGCCCCTCCAAGCCTGACATTCCTGCGGAAGACAGGAGGGCGGCCAAGCCGCCCCGTGAGTGCCCGCGCCGGAGTTAACCTAGGGCCTCGGAATCGGAGCCTTAAGAGGACAGACGCCAGCCTGCGTCGAGACGGGACGTCGCGCATATCCGTTCCGAGGTAAGCGCCATACGGTCTGTCTCCATTCCTGAACGGCGGTGATGTTAGAAGCGCCATTACGTGTTGCGACGCTTAATGTCCGCGGGCTTGCAGCAGGGCGTCGGTAGTACCAACTAAGTCGACTGTTCGCCGAGAACGAGCTGGACATCATCGCCATTCAGAAAACCAAAGTCGAGAGTCTAGAACAGACAGATCGTATGGTGCAACCTTTCCGAACTCTTTTTAATGTTTGTGTTTCGCACGCTGTGGGAACATCGGGGGGATACTGTTTGTTTATTCGTCGGTCTATGGATGTTGTCGAGACTGCTATGCTTTCTTGTGAGTTTGGCCGTTTTGTTTTATGCGGTTTTGTTTTGTTTTTGAATATTGAGTGGCGCGTCATTTGTGTCTATGTACCAACCAGCAAGCGTGAGCGCAAGCTTTTCTTTTTTCTTTTTGAAGGCGTAAGTGAGTATCTTAACTGCGATAAGGTTGTTATTTTCCTTGGGGACTTTAATTGTGTCTGCACGCCTGGGGATTGTGCGAATATGACCCGAGTTCCCGACCAAAGTGCTTTTTATTTAAATGATGTTGTCGCGGATAATTCATTGGAACACATTGCACACGTTTCCTCAAAAAGCAGCGTCCATTTTACACAATTTCAAGGCTCTAGTCATGCTCGTTTTGACAGGGCCTATGTTTCGCTCGATCTTGTCCCGTTATGCGATCATTATTCCGTATTGCCTGTTTCTCTCAGTTACCACGCTTTAGTCATGTTCACCCTTGGCGACAAAGTTAGAAAGCAAAGGTGGAATTGGTCGCTTTGGAATATGAACAGTGGTCTTAAGAACGATGAAGTATTCAGAGAAAAAGTAGATGACTTGTTCAGAAAGATCCGCGAGGATAAACCGACGATGTGAGGGGTGTGCTGGGAGCTTTTTAAAGAAGACGTAAAGCTCACTGCCAATGAAATGCGCAGTATTTTTAATTATCAAAAGCGACAATAGAGGAATAACTACGGAGCCAGTTAAATGTTCTTTTAAAGGAAGACGGCGCGAAGCCGGGCGAGTCTGAAAAAGAAATTAGAGATATAAATAATCAGCTCGAAATACTCGATTGTGAAAGATACCGATGGGCTATCGTGCGAAGGCGGTCAGAAAAGGTGTGGCTGAGCGAAAGGCCAACGAAGCGTGCGCTGAGCAATGAGAAAAGGCATGCTTATCGAAATAATATAAAAGAAATTCGTTACTGTAATCTGATAACGCGCGATCAGAAGACAATCGGGTGAGCTTTTGTTGAACATTACCGTGATCTGCTTGGTCAGTGCGCTCAGAAAGGTACCGGGCTTGAAAGTGAATTCGAGGACACTCATGCCCAGGCTTGAAAAACATGTACGAGAAGGGTTAGAAGCGCCTATCAGCGTTAGTGAGTTGGAAGCGGCAATCGAGGCCTCAACCAATGGTAAAACTCCCGGGCCGGATGTGCTCTGTGTCGATTTCTATAAAACGTTTAAGAAGGAAGCCGCCGATGCTTTGAACGAGGTACTGTCGGAGGCGTACGAAACATCTTTGTTGCCGCCATCCTTTCTAGAGTCCCATATTGTACTAGTCCCAAAGTCCGACGACCGAGTCAAACTTTTATTCGTTTCGAATTACAGACCAATAAGTCTTACGAACGTCGACTACAAAATGTATATTAAAGTCTTAGCTAGACGGTTGCAAAGCGTTATTACATCCCTGGTCGGGCCAGCATCAGACGTGCGGCATAAAGGGTCGTACTATGGGCACGAACATTTATGTTGTTCGAAGCATTTTAGAACGTTACGACGCCTTCGAGGGTTGTGTTGCAATGCTGCAACTAGACCTAGAGAAGGCGTTTGATCGTGTCTCGCATGATGTCCTTTTTTGTATTTTGGAACACGCAAACGTCGGTTCTGTTATTTTAGATAGATCAAAAATGGCTTACACGAACTGTACGACAGCAATTATAGCTAATAAGAGTGACAGTAAAAGTGTCAAAGTCCACTCTTCTGTGAGGCAAGGTTGTCCTCTATCTCCTTTGTTGTTCGCGATTTATTTAGAACCCTTTTGTTTGAAGCTTCTTCATAACGAATCCTTACGAGGTTTTAAATTAGAGTCATCCGAAGTTAAAGTCCTTTCTTACGCGGACGATATAGCACTTTTTTGTACTGACCATGACACTTTGCGTGAAGTTGTCGGAGTCGCGGCTGCCTTTTGCAGGCCAACCGGTAGTGTAATAAATTGGGGCGAATGTGCAGGTTTCTGGCACAATAACAGGGCCACCGCGCATGGAATTTTTTAACGTCCAGTGGACAACTTTGCCGGCGAAGTATCTCGGTGTGCCGCTCGAACACCACCGAGACACTACTCAAATGTGGATTGAAGAGACTGAGAGGGCGAAGGCAAAAGCGGAGGGTTGGAGGGGTCGCGATTTATCTATGTTTGCGCGCGCCACTGTCTATAATTTATTTTTGATCACGAAAATTTGGTATATATCACAAGCGTTGCCTATGTCGCTGCTAAACGGGCAGAATCTGCACAAAGTTTTTGCAGTTTTTATTTGGAGTTCGTGCTGGGAATGCTCTTCCCGTATAAATTTGTTTTGCTCTGCCCGTAGTGGAGGTCTGGGACTGTCCCACTTGTTTCTCCGTCAGATTGTTTCAAGGTTCATGTTTTTGTGCGGCCAGAATGATTAATTTTTGCATACAGTTCTGCAGGTCCTTTTGCAAAATTCTCTGCCTGAGTTTCTTGTGTCGTCTAGTGACCCAATATGTGCTAGTGTTCAAGGGTTCATGCGAGAAGTCGTACTTTCCTTTCGTATGCTCAAGGTACGCTTTTTCTTGGAGTATCTAAGTTCAATAAGTCGCAAGCGGCTGTATAAAAACCTGTTGGACGTTCTTTTACCCGTACCATTATATAGGTCACTGTGCTCTGACGGACCGGGACAGGAGGTGTTAAAGAGGGTAAAGAAAATGCCGGTAAAGCCTCCTTTTAAATCATTTTTCTTTAAACTGTACTGCGGCGCGCTGCCTGTAAAGTCGTGGCTTGAGGAGAGAGGTCTGTTTGTCCCATGGTGGATCAATTGTCTACTATGTAAAAAGCCCGAAACAATAGAACACATATTTCTCACCCCACATGGCATCCGTTTTTTTGCCATTGGTCAATGAAGGTGGGGTTCCGTATGACTTGCTCAAGCTTCTCGGCCTCCACAGCCTCTAGGGGACCAGAGCGGGAGTAAACAACACAGATATAAAAATGCGCCCCGCTAGAGACTATTTAATTGAAAGTGTCGCGTATATTCAGGAAGTGTATCGCACTGTGTCAGAGCCTCCGGACTGGATATCTATTCTAGACGCGCTGGTGTGTTTAAAAAGATTTTAAAGTAGTCGCGTGACTGCACAGAGGCCTACGTGCTTTTAACATTTGTGAGCGCGAATTTGCTTTTTGTTGTTGTTCCCATTGTCTAATCAGGCAACAAAAGAAAATGTTTGCGTGGCCTAGTCGGTAGCGTGTCTGGCTCGGGACCGAGGGGTCGTGGGTTCGATCGCGTTCCTCCTAAAATTCGTCGAATATTTTATCTAAAAAAAAATTAATTTGTTATCCACCAATCAGGATGTCCCCGTCCCGCCGACACTTATACCGACGCCGCCATTTCTGCGACACGAGTTTCTTAAAGCAATCGCTTTTAATACGCCCTAAACTACTGAACAATATACATGATGATTGAAGCCTGAGACTGAAGACGGGAGTAAAAGAGGCAGACGTGAGACGTTGTCTGTCCCCTTTTCCTCCTCCTTTACTAGTTTCTGTTTTTGAAACCAGTTTGAGGTTTCAATCATCATTTCTAATTGAGAGTTTTTCTGTCCCGTTTTCTTCCCACTTCATGAGCTTCCGTTTTTCAAACCACGGTCTTAGGTTTCAATCATCATGTATAATTTTCGCCAGCTGGCCTCCACTTTAACTGTTTTATTTGCTGGACTAATCCACCTTCCGCAGCGTTCGAACCATTTAGGGCGAACTCAAAAAACATATAACTTTTAAATACCCAATCTTACAGCAATTCGCAATCAACCATAAACCAAAAAAATAGCACCACACTTTACAAAAGGAAAAACTGCTTCACCCTTCACTTATATTTAAAGGTGATTGGCTCACACAGTTACCATTCCCACCTATACACAAAGCCTGCTTAAATCTTTTATAAAATCATTTTCTCGTTGCGTAGAACCAGACATGTACGTTTACCGAAAAGGCAACCCCTTACTTTTTTGGGTAACGCATTACTCACTACTCGCTCAAAAGGTAACTAAATAGGTTACTCCCTACCGATTCTTCAAAAGAACGCTTTACTTTCCCTCAGAAGTAACTAGTTACTTTTCCCGTTACTTTGACTACCGAAAACTACTTTTGGTTCACATGCCTTTCGAGGTTTTCAACAGTTATGTTTCCCCGCTTCTTTCCTAATACATACCCGGCGACGATGAAGATTAGTTCTACTAACGCGCTGGAAGGAACGGCAAAATTGTGCCTTAAAAATAGTTGTTGAATCTATGGTAACTGAGCATTCCTTGTGAACAGCGGGTGCCCATCTAGCAGAAGCAAAAACAGTTAGAAAAAAGTTGTCTTGTTCTGGTGGTTTATTCCCTCGACGTCCTCCGGTTACACCCTAATCTGAGTTACTTCTCTCTATTTCGTTCTTTCTGCGTCCAGAGATCGAAATTGACATTGGATTATGTGCCTTTTCGTGTTGGCAACCTCTGGGTTTACATTAGGTGTGTACGTTCTTCTTAAAGGTTGAACCGACGAACCTTATTGTCAATTTCAAACGACTCCCTTATCAGGGAGTCGTTCGTGCTGTTCACCGGACGACCCCATGATGTTCCTGAGCGAAGTCGCTCTAATATTCTTTGTGGGGGCTCCGCGGGATAACCAGCTTATCATTGCGCAGTAGATTGCCTTGTGTAGGGCTCATTTCTACAGAAAGCATAGCTAATCCCTTCATGTCCGTAGGAAGCGTTTCTTTCCACTGCCACTGTTTTTCGCAGTACGTCGTGACCCTTGCCGTTCATGGGTATTTCTTCAGTTCGTAACTCAGTCTGTCCAAAAATGAGACCAACGAAGGGAATAGGTCGACCGTGAGCGTTTCGTACTTTCGAACTGGCGCTATCGTGGATTCTATTGGCTGCTAAAACCTACGTAGAGGTTTCCTGGCCAGCACATCCACTGTGTACCTATGTTTGCTCGGTACGTGTGATATCATAAAGTCGTATTCGAAAATGCGCAGTCGCAACCACTATTATCTACCCGTCATCTCGTCTAGACATTTCGTTAACAACAACGGTTCCAATGGCTTGTGGTCAGTCTCCACATAAAACCCCTGACCTACCAAGTAGGTGCGGAAATGTTTGCAACCCCAAAGGATCGCCGATACTTCTATTTCGACTTGCGCGTACTTCTGCTCTTCCGGGGTCAGTTCTCTTGAAGCGTAAGCTACTGGACGCCTGGAGTCGTCCTCGTTCTCCTGGATTAGCACTGCTCCAAGTCCATACGATGAAGTGTCGGCTGACAATTTCCGGTGCGCGTTTGGGTTGAAAAACGTCAGTGTTCAAGTCTTGCCCGAACAAGTATTTGATCCTTTGAAATGCTTGTTCTTGGGCTTCACTCCAAAGGCAGCTCGCCTCTCCTTTCAGAAGTTATTGGAGCTGAATCGTTTCCTCCGCTATGTCAGGTAGAGATTTCCTAAGGTGGATCACCATCCAAAGAAACGACCGTAGCTGAACCAAGTTTGCTGGTGCTTTTATCTTCACCGTGGCTTCAGGTTTCTTGGGGTGAGGCGTAATCACGCTTCTGTCTATGATGTGCCCTAGAAACTTGATTATGCTTTTTCCGAACCCCCACTTAATCGCGTGTAAGGTCACTCCTGCGCCGTAAAGGTAGCGGAGTGTCAGTTCGAGATGTCGTTCACGCTCAGGCTTGTCTCTTCCAAAAATTAAAATGCCATTCACGTGACATTCACGTGGCGTGAGAAGTGGTAAAACACCTCGCCCTGGGTGATCCAGGGCGAGGTGTGTCACGTGAATGGCAATTTAATTTACAAGAAATACATTTAGGTGATAACTCTCTGTCTCACGCGGCGACCACATTATGTTCGGCGCGTGACCGCGCTTCACGCGCACGGGGATAGATGGCGCTCAAGTATAAAGGGGCTCGTGAAGGCTTTTACTGAGGGCTTGTGAAGGAAATTATGCATACTTTACTCGGTCCCTGTGTACTGTGTGATGAAATGATAGATTTATGTGGGTGCACTAGCACTGATTGCCTTTTCCCCGTTCGGTTGCCGTTTTCTTTTTAAACGAGAACATTCCGATGATAACTTAACGTGACAAAAATACTGGTATAAATATCAAACTTCCCGGCATGATCTACTAGGCCTCAATAATTTTCAGTAATTTAGAGTAAACAGCTGGGTCGTGCTCGCATGTTTTGTCAAACATCATGTTTGGTAACAGTTCCGTAAATTGTTTACACACATTGTGCGGCTTTATAGAAAGACGGGTGATTTGTTCGACCCTGCTCCTGCCTTCTTATTGAAAAAAATAAATTCTAATAATGTTACATAGTGGGGCCAAAATAATTCTTTACATGCGCATAAAGGTTATAGCATTACAAATGGTTTATTCATACAATTTCACCCTGTACTGTGGAACATACAAACCTTGTGAGCAGAAACAAATTATATTTATGATGACTGAAATGATGACACAGTATGATGACATACTGACTGACATGATGACACAGTGACTGAGTCAAACAATAGTAGCGATAATAGGACATAAATCACTTTTCATCTGTAAGAAAATACCTGACAAATATTTTCTCTTTAAAATGTACACAAAAGCTGAATTCACTGCGTACTACCAAAGAACGCAATCTCCTACATCCTGTGTTTCTCGCCCATGCTCTTAAACTAAGACGAGTGCTGCTTTGCTGATTTCTTCTTTTCCTGAGCTTGTTTGTTCACACTCATGGTAATATGCTGCCAGTGTTGTAGCATTCGCATGCTGAAGTAGTGGTGGAGCAACTGGGCAAGTCTTTCTTTTTGTGTTAAGCACATGGAAACGTTATTGTGCATGTGTCAAGAACACTGTCGATTGTGTCCCAGTAGACAGTCTGTTGGCTTTTATTTTCCACGAAAAACTGTTCCCCTTTCTTCAGTAGCTGGAAAAGGTTCTTGTTGGGGTGTATAAGGCCTCCTCTGTTCTTCACGTTTGTCAGTGCTGCTTCAGCAGAGTGTTTTTGTCGATGCTGAAAGCGGATCGGCATGCAGGGCAGCGTGCAGCTTTTTTCATTTTCACACTCAAAACCCAGTTACACAATAAATTATGCAGTCCACAGCCTTGGTTTCTTCAGCCTCTTCTGTCAGGACATCTTCGCATTCCCAGTCTTCGACAGAAATTAGACTGTGAAGCTTGGTCTTCACTTGGTCAACGAGATGATGAGACTAGGTAGTAACTTGCGATCGGCCCCCGGATTGCACGACGCCCCTGCTCTAGGCGAGCATCATTCGATGGAGCTTTCAACAAGGACACTCGCTCTGCACAGTTCCGGTACCCCGAATTGCAGTTGGGAACGAAGCACGTCTTTCTCATCCTTATAGCATAACTTCTTCTTCGGGTTAAGGCTCACCTTCGTGCACGATGGTGGCACCTTTGATTGACACAGTACCAAAGTAAAACATGAGTCCAGCCACTGGCCGCACACCACCACCAAACCGTGGCCGCCGAGGAGAGACCTCATACCCACGGTGCTCACACCTCAGCGCCCTCCGCTGCGGAGCGGAAGTAACTATACTTCGTTTCACCTTATGTTGTACCGCAGCGAAGACTAGAAGCGCGAGCTCATAGCGTTGGCAGCCCCTCTTAAGTCACGAGAGCTTGTGCCGCCGAGATGTGCCTCAGAGCAAGGAGCTCGCGCTTGTAGCCTTTCCTGCGGTACATCCTAAGGTGAAACAGAATGTACTCCTGGTTATATGATAGCTCCGAACACGGTCTGGTCGCTCGCTCCTCGCGGGAAGAGCCGCCAGAGTCGCCATCTAAATTAATTTCTTCCACGTGCCCTGGATGCATCTGAAGATCCGCAGCATTTCGCGATGAAAGAATTCTGGCGCTGTCGCTATCCCGAACGGGAATCGCTTGAACTGGAACCGTCTCACAGGTGTTATTGCCGCGAGCGCAGCTGACGAAGCAGGCAGCGCGCTCGTGGCCTAACGGTTATCGCGCGTGCCTTCCACGCAGGAAGCCAGGGTTCGATTCCTGGCCGCGGGGCGCATTTTTGTTGATTCTAAAGTAATGTTCTGGTGAATTCGAGAACATTGTTGTTTGTTCTAGGTCCGAATGTTCTACGCGTCGAAACCTCTACGCTGATTATTCCAGAAGCCTACGCCTGTACATAAGGGGCTTAGCGTGGCGAGCCAAGTTCAGTTTCGCTCCAGCGTTCGACTCTGCAGTCACGCCGACTTCGACGCCCGCGACGCTCTGCCATAGAGTAATATACACAAGGTAAAGAGCGGACACTGCCATAGGCCCCAGCGGCCCAGATAGACGAGTGACAGGCAGCGCTCCTAGCGGGCGGCATTAAGCAGAATCTGATTCCGGTTCCGGTCAAGTTAGTTTCGCTTTCGGTTTGGGCGTTTCTGTTCCGGTTCTCCGGTACCCTTCTCTCTCTCTTTCCTCCCCGCCTCGCTCCTCGCTCGGCTCTCGGGAGCTCCTCGACTCCCGAAGCCGCTGTATTTTTTTGTGTGTTTTATTTTTAAGATTGATGCACTTTAATTTTAATTTTTTCGATAGAATCCGTGCAAAATGTGTCAAACAATATTTCAACTTACTTCACAAAACAGAGGTGTATTTCTTGTTATTTTCCTATTGTAAAACATTGAAGTTACACAATCGCCGCATTGACTCCTGGCTGTTGGAGCATTTTGGGGTCAACAACAGTAAGTGGTTCGAAAACATTTTATTGGACCACATTCATGTATACATGATTTACTTCAGAAGCTCTGTATGTTTTATACGAAACAGATACTCACAGAAATAAATTATATATGAAGGAGTTCGGCATATCGTACACTTCGTAATAGATTCTTAGCGGAACCAAGTTAACAAAAACTTTCCACAGAGAACATGCTGAATGATCCATTCACTTTCACGCCGACTCGGGCACGGGAAGTAAGCGCAGAAATAAATAAGACATCGCTATCATTACCAGTCATAAGAGTATAATAAGAGTGCGAAGCACACACCGGACAGTACAAATTCCCAATTTCCGGCTAATATAAGAAACACCAATTTGCATAGCCTCAAACTCACTGCGGGCAAGCTATTACCAAACAATGACAGCTCTATTCGAAATCTGACAAGATTCAACGTCCCTAAACATTCCCCGACATTGTTCAGGAAAGAAGTATGGCTTCAGAAAAAGCGGCTAAAAACTGTGGACAGTGGATGCAATAGTGGATACATTTGCGTTCGAATGTTTTTAGCCTCTATACACTATTTTTTATATAAATTCTGTAGAAAGTGAATAAATATTTTTGTTAGGAAGCCGTGATACACATTCGCTGGGAAAAGGAGAAACAAATGTTCGGGGTGCAAGCAGCACCGCCCAATTAATAAGCACTTTCTGTTTTTGGTTTGGCAACCGCCTCCGTTAATACACTATTAACAGTTAAACCTGTCTAGTTGCTTACCAGCCACTGAAGAGTGCAACCGAACTTTGTCCAAATTCCGGTTAAGTAATCGAACATGCCAACACAAGCGTATTCTGCAAAACATTTTTAAAAACGTTTTGTGCCACTCCTCTGAGAACATGCTAAAACCACCCAGACCTCAAAGTGTGCGATACAAGGTGGCATACACTCCTCGAACATGTGCCACACGCTCTATTATATAAAAAAGTGATTTTCTAGTTGCTGAATGAAATTAAATGCAGCCTGTAAAGGTACTACTAAGTTCCCGAAGAGTTTTCCTGGCACGTGGTATGCTTTAAGCACAAGCAGGCCTGGTCAAGTTATCAGACTCATCTCACAGCAGCTGAGAACAGCCAAAGCTGTGGGTTGTCTGTTCAAGCACAAGCTTAATCAAATAGCCCCAAACGTAATACGTGGACGAGTCATCAATTACGTTAGACCTGATGTCTGATGCCAGCTCAGAAATATCCTCTAGTGGCGGGAAGTTATCAATTGGAAGACATTCCACATTGTCTGAAATTGAACTTTCATGGTGCGAAGATATTGGCAACTCCTTGAGGAGGTCAGCCTTGTCATCCTCCACGTTTCCATTGTTCGACAGTTTGAACAGTTTCTTTATCCCCTATGTGTTTTAGTCCTAAGGTGAACCGATGCACATTTGGGTTTGTGTTGCAGCCCAGCATTTGTCGTATATAGCTTCAAAAAGTTTCGCAAGTGGGTCTTGCTACAGGCGTCATGTAAGTAAGAACTTAAAGTCATGGCTGTTTGAAAGCTCATCCCAGAGCATGAGGACACTTTTTATAGTAACTTGCCACCCTATGATGTCTTGCGGCTGCCTCCTACTTTGGAACTGCCATGCTGAAATCCATCCGAGTTGCTGGTGAAGGAAATCGAGTATTTCAGATTCTCCCTTCAGAATGGCATGACGCAACAGCTGCCCTGTCTTCTTGAATTGTGAGCTATTTACACAATTAAAAAGTATGTACATCCCATCACAGAAATAGGCTGTAGTCATGGCTGCCTCAGGAAGCTCCTTGGCATAAACAAGGGATAGGATTGCAAGAAAGAGTGAGGCACTCAGTGCCTGTGCGGCACGATTAACTTCCATGTTACTGAAAGGTTT
The DNA here is from genome assembly GCA_037355805.1 of Ixodes ricinus. NCBI lineage: Eukaryota > Metazoa > Arthropoda > Arachnida > Ixodida > Ixodidae > Ixodes > Ixodes ricinus. Next base: position 23,858 of record JAZHYW010020651.1, read on the forward strand.
TTGAAAAATCTGTCTCTCAGTAAGTTTCCGAGCCAATTGCAAGCTCATCTCATGGGTAGAACGATAAAGTTCAACAATATGGAACCACTCGATGACCTCATTTCCAATGCAAAGTTTGTGTGCTTGGAGATTGCTCCAGGTTGTTTTGGGGAGGTGCGGAACATCAAAGATAAAGTAAACATATTCGTTGTCAACCTCAAAAAATGGCTTATCAACACACACACCGTTGGTTGGCCAAGCTTACGTTTGGAGCCCCCTAATCACAGACCACAGCCTTTACTGTGAAGCCAACAGTCTTAAGCTCCCGAATGAGTGAACTGAGGAGACTGCGTTTAATAGAAGACTTTGTTGAAGTGTGCCCAACAGTGTATGCAAGGGGCTGAGCCCACCACACCTCCTGGAAATTCCAGAGAGCACAACCAATCAAGGCTCTATCTGTAATGTTAGAGATTCGTTCAACACCGCCATTTGTAAATCCATGGACAACGTCGTGTGCAGGGTCGTGAGTTAAGTTCTTTTTAAAACAATCTCATCGAAAATAAAGATGCACACACGATCAAGTGCAGCCCGACAGCCCGACGGAAACAACAGCGCGAGAAACTCAAACCGATCGGCTCCACGAGTTCATGATGAGCATGCGAGCACGCCGGCGGTCATGCGTCACCTTGATTGATGCAAAGTCGACCAACATGATGCAGCAGAAAGCACAGACGGGCGGCACGCACGGCACGGACGAATGACGCACGGACAGGCAGAGGCCATGCAGAATGACGCAGAGGCGACGGCGTTAAAGTTAACGGCGTGCAGGGAGGCAGGCCATGGCAGGCGCCATTCATCACGTGGTTTTTTGTGACGTATTTGATTAACACTATTTAGTCGTTTTAAGTACTTTAAATAATTCTAAAGCATAACAATTTAAAAAATAAATGCTTCTCAGAGAACGAGCTCTAATTATTATTAACCAAATTACAGAAAAGCGCCACGTAGCGGAGGGCATTAAACGCACTATCTGGGCCGCGAATCGGCTTCTGTGTCCTCTCTTTACGTTTACTATATTACTCTATGGCTCTGCTTTCTTCTGTCCCCTTTGTTTAATTTTGGGCACAAGTTCGCCTCATTAAACGCTTAGTTTCTTTAGTTATTTTCGCCTCATCACTTGTCATTCGTGACATTTTGGTGGAGGTGCGGGGTATCTCAATCTATGCCCGTGGAGCGTACCCCTCCGAAAACACGCCCGCCAAGTGACGTGCTCAGCCCCGGAGGTTACGCTTCGCAGAAGACACCAAAGCCCGAGCAAGCCGCCGTACCAAGGCCAATCCCCGAAATTTGGACCCTTGCCACCAAAACCAAAGAAGAAGACCGCGTGGATGACCACGCCACCCGTCGTTGTCCTACCCGTTGCCGCCAGTACGCTCGTGTCCTTCCATGGTGAGCCCTATGAAGACATCGAGGACTGGCTACTGCAGTACGAGCGAGTGGCCCAGCACAACCGATGGACGGAAGAACAGCGCCTACAGAGTCTTTCCTTCGCACTCAAAGGAACCGCCCGGCACTGGTTTGAGAATCGCGAAACTTCCCTGACCTCGTGGACCGCCTACAAGGACGCGCTGAGACGAACTTTCACCAACCAGTACCGACGGGAGAGCGCCGAGGACCTTCTTTAAATGAGGACCCAGGGCGCAAACGAGACGATCACCAGTTTTGTTGAGGATGTTCTGCGCTGGTCGCTCGCGCCGACCACCAAGCCACCGACGAAAGAAGCTGCGGATCCTGATGCGAGGCGTAAAGGATGACATCTTTGGTGGTCTTGTCCGCAACCCTACAGCCACTGTCGAAGATTTCGTCAAGGAAGCCACGAACATGGAACGTGCCCTCCTCGGAAGAGCCAGCCACTACCATCGGCACTCGAGCATCGCTGCTTCTTCTGCATTGGGCCACGACATCAGCCCTAGCTTTACCGGCATTCGCGACATCATCCGCGAAGTCGCCCGGGAAGAGCTCCGCAAGATGCTCCCCGCTGCCAATAGCCCGCACTCGCTATCGCTCGCCTAAGTTGTCCGAGAGAAGGTTCACCGAGCCATCCAGCACGAAATTTCCTCCAACACGAAGACGACAGAGGAACCAACGTTGAGCTATGCTGCCACGGCCCGACGACCGCCGCAAGCTATCGGCCAGGCCACAGCATCACCCCGACGAGACCCTCCGATGTCGCAGTATCCTCGACGTCAGGAAGGTCAGGTTCAGTACGTCCGTCCGGAGCAAATCTCGCCGAGGAAGACCGACGTCTGGCCCACGGCCGACCGACGCCCGCTGTTTTTACCACTGCGGGGAAGCCGACCATGTGTACCGCCGATGCCCATACCGACGACTCGGGCTGCGCGGATTCCACCCAAATGACCCGCGCCCCCGGTATGGTGAACGCCCTTGGGAAATCGACGAGTACCAGCGACGACTTCAGTCCCCCGTGCCTGCGTCCAACCGAGAGTTGCGGTCGCCTTCGCCACGACCTCCCGCTTCGCCGATGCACCGACCCCGACGTGAAAGCCTGTCGCCCCTCGTTCCACGCCGGGGAAACTAGGCGCGGCAACCCCTGGAGGTGAAGTTGCCGAGGACGACCGACTCCAAGATCCTCCACGAACGTCGGAGGGCTCCCACTCGAACGCTACCTGAGACCGAAACGACGCTCCTGTAACGGTGTCCAACAACCTAAACGTCGTCATCGAAGGCCACGACGCATCAGCACTCGTGGACACCGGAGCAGACTACTCAGTCCTGAGTGGGAGGCTTTCCCGCCGCCTTCGAAAAGTCATGACGCCGTGGGATGGACCTCAAATACGAACCGCCGGAGGGCACCCCATCACAATAGTGGGGAGATGCACTGCTCGCGTTGAGATCCGCGGTGAGACGTGCCCTGTGAAGTTCGTCGTTCTGCAAGACTGTTCGAGGGACATTATCCTCGGAGTAGACTTTCTCTGCGAGTATGGCGCCGTCATCGACCCCGGGGCAAAGCAGCTGACGCTGCGAAAACCTGTTTTACCGCCACTGGAGCCCGACACGACGTCAACCGCGATCCGAGTTATCGCCGACCATGTGAACTTACCGCCGCGGTCGAGTGTTTTGTCACAGTCATAACTGACGCAGCCATGCACGGTTAAACTCTTCTGGAAGGCAGTGTCCAACTGCTCCTTGAGAAAGGAATTGGCGTCGAACGAGGCGTAACGGATCTCCAAGAAGGACGTACAACTGTTCTTGTGACAAACTTCCGAGAGGAGCCGCAGCACCTAACGAAGGGTACCACCGTGGGCCACATCGAGGAGCTTCAGGCGCCAGCCGTGGTCACCGCAATCTCCGAAGAAACCTCGTCGTCACAGCAGAACAGCACGTCACCACCGCCGATTGACATCGACCCCGAGCTCCCATCTCCTAAGCGCCGGCGACTGGTTGATCTCCTCGCCGAATACCGTGACTGCTTTGCCACGTCGTCAAAAGTTCGCCAAACACCAATGGCGAAACATCGCATTATTACCGACGACGACGCGCTAACTGTCCACCAGTCGCCGTATCGAGTCACCTTAAAGGAAAGGAAGGTGATTCAAGATCAGGTCCAGGAAATGCTCGCCGACGACATCATTCAACCCTCAAGAAGTCCATGGGCGTCCCCAGTCGTCCTTGTAAAGAAGAAGGACGGAACCCTGCGGTTCTGCGTGGACTATCGTCGACTGAACGCTGTGACGAAGAAGGACGTCTATCCGCTCCCCCGCATCAACGATACGTTAGACCAACTGCGCCACTCCCGATATTTTTCGTCGATGGACCTCAACAGTGGTTACTGGCAGATTGAAGTCGACGAACGCGACCGGGAGAAAACTGCCTTCTCCACTCCCGACGGACTGTACGAAATCAAAGTGATGCCATTCGGACTTTGTACAGCGCCAGCTACCTTCCACCGTGTCATGGACACCGTGCTGGCATCGGACCCTACAAAGTGCTTCGTCGACTTGGAGACCTTAACTACGAGGTGATGCCCGACGGAACAAGAACATCAGAACGCCGCCCACCACGACCTGAAGTCGTCCACTTCGTACGCCTGAAGCCTTACTACGCTCGATAGGACTGTGGACATTATGTGTCGCAAATGACTCTTTAGTTTCTGTTATTTATGTTTGCTTTGTTTCGTTTTGTTCTGCATTGAGACGAGGCACTTTTTAAAGGGGGAATAATTCCGCTAGCGCAGCTGACCAAGCAGGCAGCGCGCTCGTGGCCTAACGGTTATCGCGCGTGCCTTCTACGCAGAAAACCAGGGTTCGATTCATGGCCGCGGGGCGCATTTTTGTTGATTCTAAACTAATTTTCTGGTGAATTCGAGAACATTGTTGTTTGTTCTATGTCCGAATGTTCTACGCGTCGAACCTTCTACGCCGATTATTCCAGAAGCCTACGCCTGTACATAAGGGCTTCGCGTGGCGAGCCAAGTTCAGTTTCGCTCCAGCGTTCGACTCTGCTGTCACGCCGACTTCAACACCCGCGACGCTCTGCTTCTTCTGTCCCCATTATTTATTTTTGGGCACAAGTTCGCCCCATTAAACGTTTAGTTTCTTCAGTTATTTTCGCCTCATCACTTATCATTCGTGATATTATGACTGTCGTCAGCTCCATTTACTCTGGAGCGAGTGGTGCTCTGCCAATATTGTCACGAATGACAAGTGATGAGGCGACCAAAAAGTGAAGTAAACTAAACGTTTAATTGGGGAAACTTGTGGTTTAAACTAAAAAGGAAAAAGAAGATAACAATAAAGTGGCGCGGGCGTTGATAGTGGCGTAACAGAAGGATCGAACGCTTGGGCGAAACTGACACCGGCTCGCCACGCAGGGCCCCTTGTGTACACGCGTGAACTTCTAGAACAATCGGCCTAGAAGATTCGGCGCGTAGAACATTCTAACCTAGAACAAGCAACAATGTTCTCGAAATTACCGGAAATCTAAATTGAAAGAAAATAAAGGACTCGGCGCTCCCACGAATCGAACCCTGGGCTACCGCACGATAGTCAAGTGCGGTAACCACTTGGCCACGCAAGCGCTCACTCGCTGACACGAGTGGCAATAGTCCCCTTTAAAAATGCATCGTCTCAATGCCACATGAAAGTCAACAAAATTCAGCAAGATAAACAAAAAAATGGGAAAATATTGAAGCTGGCAGGACACAATCCTATCAAGCGTTGCACAAGATCGCAGTTCACAGTCTTATCGCGCCTAGTACGGCTAGAGGCGCACGACGTGGACGACTTCCGGTCGTGGAGGGCGGCGTGACAAAGTCCGTGTTCCGTCGGGCATCACCTCGTATTTCAGATTCCCGAGTCGACGAAGCACTTTGTAGGGTGCGAAGCAGCGCTTCAGGAGTTTCTCGCTTAGACCGCGTCGTCGTGTCGGGGTCCACACCCACACATGATTTCCGGGCTTGAAGCGAACGTCGATCCAGCGAAGGTTGTACCGGGTAGCGTCGACACGTTGTTGATCTTGAATTCGGAGCCGGGCGAACTGACGAACTTTATCGGCTCGTTGAGCAACCACCCTAGGCGTCGGGGATCCCATCGTCAGCTGGTTCGTGGGGTAGCATCGCGTCGAGCCGTTTCGTGGCTGTTCTGCCATGCACCAGCTGAAACGGGTTGTATTACTGTGGTCTTTTGCGCCACCGTGTTGTAAGCAAACGTAACGTAGTTTAACACCTCGTCCCAAGTCTTGTGCTCTACGTCGACATACATAGAGATCATGTCGGCGATAATTTTGTTTAGCCGTTGTGTTAGTCCATTTGTCTGCGGACGATACGCAGTGGTTCGACGGTGGCCGGTGCCACTGACACGAAGGATTTTTGCGTCAGCTGGGCCATGGACGATGATCCACGGTCTGTAATGAGGACTTCGGGGCCACCGTGCCGGAGGACAATGGACTCGATGAAAAACTTGGCGACTTCTACAGCCGCACCTGATGGGAGGGCTTTCGTCTCGGCGTACCGTGTGAGATAATCTGTGGCGACGATTATCCAGCGGTTTCCCGACGTTGACGGCGTGAAAGGGCCAAGTAAATCTATTCCGATCCGTTGGAACTGCCTGGACGGGGAGCAATCGGATGCAGAAGTCCTGACGGCTTCGTCGGCGGTTTTTTTGCGTCGCTGACACTCGTGGCATGATAGAATGTTGAGGTGAACGGTCTTCGGTAGCCTCGGCTAGTAGTACGTTTCTCGAATCCTGGCGAACTTCCTGCTGTCGTCGAGGTGTCCAGCCGTTGGGTCGTCATGTCATCCTTGGAAGATTTCGTCTCGAAGGCTGGCAGGAATATCAAACAGCCATGCTGTGTTTTTGTTGACGAAGTTCTCCTTGTACACGGACTCTGTGCCTACTATAGACGATTCGTTCGAGACTTCGCCAAGCTGTCCGCACCTCCACCAAAATGTCACGAACGACAAGTGATGAGGCAAAGAAAAGTGAAGTATACTAAACGTTTAATGGGGCGAACTTGTGCCTAAAAATAAAAAGGAAACATAAGATAACAATACAGCGTCGCAGGTGACGATAGTGGCGTAACAGCAGGATCGAGCGCTTAGGCGAGACTGACACCGGCTTGCCACGCCCTTTTGTACACGCGTGGACTTCTGGAAAAATCGGCCTATACGCCTCGCAAGTGGGCTCATTTTCGTCTTCTGCGCATGAGAAAGGAAGTAGCGGTGACGTCAGAACGCCGAGCCCTGATTGGCTGATCGCGGTCCCCTATCTGAGCGTCGTCTGCTCCTTTGCAACAACGTCTGCTCGCAACGTCGTCTGCGTCTGTCTTACCTTTCCTGCGACTTTCGGAAGTGCTGGTCTTTACGAGCGAGCTCGACTTCGCCTTTCAGAGAAGGCAGACGAAATAACTCGAGCGGTTCGTTGTTTTTGTCGAACAACTAGCAGACGCGCATCAAGGAGGAAGTCAAAGTACTCACTGGCGAGGTGTCCCGAGACGCCGAGGTTTGTTTGCTAAGAACCGAGTGAGCGTGTTAGTGTCCGCAAGTTCCCTCCCAAATACGTTTTCCCCCTTTCGTGTGCGGCAAGACTCCTCATTCTTTAACGGCGTCGGCGGGTTGGCGCAGTTAACGTCGTCTGCTTTACGTCTGCTAGTCAAAGCGATGGCTCCTTTACCTTTCCTGCGTCTGTCGGATATTCACCGCTTTTTCACCGGCGAAGTCACCGTTGCCTCGGAAAACAAGGAGATGACAAGAAGAAGAGATTGACCTCTTAATCTAAAATTGAGGTCAGTGATCACAGTATAATACGGGAAGAGTTCACAAGGGTCGCGCGGGCACATTCCATTCAGCACGCCAGCCGGTCGTGGGCAGATGGTCACCGAGTCGGAGGGGCTGCTGAGGCCTATCTGCCGAGTTCGCTTGGTCGGTGTCGGTGGAATCGTGGCCGTTGGAGCTTGTCCCGGGTGTTTGTGGATCCAGCGTTCTTGTTCGTCGTGGTCTGGTTCAAGTACTTTTTACTTTTTTCTTGCTGCTTGAAGTCGGGACGCGAGAGAAGCGCACGTAGAAAAATAAACGTCCGTTGGTCGTCGCGACCGCGACGCTGTCGGCCATGCTGATTTGATCGTAACAAGTGCGTAGCTTCGGAGCTGTCGTAGGATTTTGTCGTAACCTGCGCAAAACTTACGAAAATTACGGTTCGTGAATACGAATTTGTTTTTAAGTTTTGTCTTACGCATAATTTTGGCGTAAGATAGTTTCGTGAATCTGGCCTCTCCACTTGCAAAAGTCGCAGGAAAGGTAAAACAGACGCAGACGACGTTGCGAGCAGACGACGTTGCAAAGGAGCAGACGACGCTCAGATAGGGGACCGCGATCAGCCAATCAGGGCTCGGCGTTCTGACGTCACCGATACCCCCTGCGCGAGAAGCAGACGAACTTGCCCTCCGCATACTCCGTTTCACCCTACGTCCGAGCGCAGCGGATGCTACAAACCAACGGAGACAATCCAAGGCCATGTCTGGGTCACGTTACCTTGGAGAGGGGGCACAGCGACGCGCGGAAAGCGTATCACGGACTACGACCACAGAGCCGGATTGGCTGGGATAGCTCGTAGCGTCCGCTGCGGCTGGAGGTAAGGTAAAACGGAGCATAGAAGATTCGGCGCGTGGAATATTCTAACCTAGAACAAGCAACACTATTTTGGAAATTACCGGAAATCTAAATTGAAAGAAAATAAAAGAAGCGGCGCTCCCAGGAATCGAACCCTGGGCTACCGCACGAGAGTCAGGTGCGGTAAACACTTTTTTTTTCTTTATGGCCAGGCATGGGTGTCAAAACCAGGTACAGAATGATAAAAGCAGACGCAATGGTTAAACAAAAACTACATACACATAGTTAAAAAGGTTTCAAAGGCAACGCTTCTTCTAGAACAGGCACCCAGTCCGGGCAACACTCCTGCGCTTTCCACACCTCAATGACGTTGCGCAAAGAAACACAAAAGTAATCAGAAACCGGCCTAGCATCAACTTCTGCATGACGAACCGCCATGCGCGATTTCCAGATGCTGTGTAGGCCCAAAAGCATAACCAGATCGTAAGGGACACAATTATCATTTTCTATGCTTAGATACCGGATACCCTGTGGATCTAACGGAAACTCCTTTTCAGTGTGCGTTGCAGGACGTCCCAAAAGAAAATCCCGTCCCAACAATCTAGAAAAACGTGCTCAACAGTCTCTGGTTTTCGACACAGTAAACAATTTACCCCCCACGGTACAAACAGCCCCTTATCCTCCATCCACGTCTTCACCGGCAGGACACCAGTATGTAATTTGAAGAAAAAGGTTTTAACACTCGGCGGAACTGTCATTTTCTTAACTCGCTGAAGGACATCCTGCCACTTCCCAGAGACATATAAAGACCTATACAACGGAACCGGGAGGACAACATCAACAACGTCTCTGTACAACTGTTTCCGAGACACACCGCTCAGATATTCTAAGGAAAAACGTGTACACAAAAAACGAGTCGCTTGCACCACTTCACGAAAATAGCCATAAATTCCCCCTTCACATTCCCTCACAGACGAAACAACAACTCCTGGCAATGAGCTGGCCAGGCGCACTTGACACACTGTGCGCAGAAAAGGTTCGTTCACGTCACGAAGAAAAATAAAGCGATTTACAACCTGCCGCAAAAATAGGTGCGCTAAGGAGAGTCCCCCAGCGCGCACGCGCCTGAAAAGGTTCGTACGGCTTGTTCTTTCCCAGGTGGATCCCCAGATAAAAACCGCAAAAACACGATGCAATCTCTGCACGTTGATACGCGAGCAGTGCAAGACCTGAAGCACATACCACAGTTTACAGACAAAGAACAAATTGCACACTGTGGCACGCGCGAACATCGACAAATCCCTCCCTTTCCACTTTTCCGTTTTTTCTCGAAGATCCACAGCCTGCCCTCGCCAGTATGGGTCACTGTCGCGATAATTTTCTAACGGGATCCCTAAATATTTGACTGGTGTAGTTACCCAGTTCACGTTTTCGAATATACTAGGCTTTGCATCCCAATCTCCATGCCAAAAACCTAAGCACTTGTGCCAATTAACAGCACTACCGCTAAATTTGCAAAACTTTTTCACCAGCTCCACTGCCTTGCTTATGCCACCTCTATCGACACAAAATATTGCGATATCATCGGCGTAAGATAACAATTTTACCTCGCACGATTGCAGTTTAAACCCGTTAATACTTTTGCATCTAATAATACTTAAACAAAAGGACTCTATGTAGATACAAAAGAGAAGGGGTGACAAGGGACACCCTTGGCGTACAGAACGGGACACTTCAATGCGTTCACTGACAACTTTGTTGATAATGAGACTCGTGGAGCATTTCCTGTACGCCATACGTACACCCTGAAGCAGAACTTTGCCGACATTGACGTGTTCTAGAATGTTAAACAAAAGTTCGTGGGACACCTGGTCAAACGCTTTTTCCAGATCAATCTGGAGCATTGCAACCACGCTTTGCATACAGTCACAGCACTCAAGAACACTTCTGGCGACATGAATATTCGTTACTATAGTCCGTCCTCTAATTCCGCACGTTTGGTGTGGCCCTACTATGTCTGTTATTACTGATTGCAAGCGTTTGGCTAAAATTTTCATAAATATTTTATAGTCAACGTTTGTTAGACTGATAGGACGATACGCCGACACCTGCCTAAGTTTTATCTTGTCCTCGCTTTTGGGAATGAGTATTGTATGGGAACGACAAAAGGACGGCGGTAGTAATTGACGCTCATATGCTTCAGCGTAAACCCTACACAATACCGGACTAACCTCATGCTTAATCGCCTTGTAAAAGGCCGCTGTTAGGCCGTCTGGGCCAGGCGACTTTCCAGGATTCAAATGCTCGATAGCATTTTCGACTTCATCTACGGTAATCTCATCTTCTAAAAAGGAAGTTGTTTCACTGTTTAACCGCGGTAATAGGCGCAAAAACTCGCTTCTAAAGTTCGCTAAATCAACGGTTCGGTGGGAAAACAAATTTTTGTAGAATTCGCAAAAAGCCTTCTCTATTTCTGCGCTATCTCTTGTAACGGCTCCGCGATATTCGATTTCGACAATCTCGTTGCGCCTAGCGTACCTTTTCTCAGCCCCTAGAGCTCTTTTTGTCGGCGCTTCCCCACAGAATAACTTCCCTGCCCGCGCTCTAACGAGTGCTCCATGGTACCGCTCCTTATCCAGAACTTCCAACTTTGATTTCAAAGTGCTTATATCATCTTTATAAACACCAGGCGAACGACTCTCTTCGCCGATAAGTAACTCCAGATTACTGCGCAGAAGCGATTCTAGTTTTCTTTCTCTATACTTTATCGCGCTCGCTCTTTCCATTGCTTTCATTTTAATTTCTTGCTTAAACTGTTCCCATTTGAAAGCGTAGTCATTCACTTCCCCTTTAAAGATACCTCCTAAGCTATTCTTGACAGCGGCCATGAACTCATCGTCACTCGTGAGTTTACTATTTAATTTCCAAAGCTCCCAACAGAAATCTTTTCTTTTTTCCTTGGCGCTTGCAAGTGTAAACAAAACTAAACAGTGATCACTAAATGACACGGGCATCACACGATATTCGCTACACTGAGGAAGAATAGAGAGTTTTAGTAATACGTATAAGGGCAAACGCAAACCCCCTACGTTAGCGTTAACGTTGCGTCGACGGAACGTTACGGAGCGCGTCGAATACGTACTTTTAGTACAGCGGAAGAAGAACGCATACGTATAGACTTCTAGCGCCATCTAGATGTGCTCCTGTCAACTGCTTCAAACAATCCAAGGCGGGTATTCGGTCAAGCCAATCCAAAGCCCCGATTCTCCTCGCTTTGTTACGGAAGTGCGTGTTTCCGTGTGCCTGTTGTGTACGTGTTTTGTCTTTTTTTTTTTTTTGAGGCCTCTGCGACCACCAGTTTGAACTATGGTTCGCTCCAGCGTTTTGCTGGATCCATACTATTTGTCGGAGCTCAGCTGGGGTGATATCGAGGCTCTCATCCTTCGAAAACGGGAGCCAAAGCGGAGGCTGTGCGTGTCACGGAGGGGCTCCTGAATATTGATGCTCTTTCAGAGCAGACTTTTCGAAGGCAGTTCCGCTTCGAGAAGTCGGATTTTCCGACGCTGGTGAGGGCTGTAGATATGCCTGAGAGCGTGACAAGCGCCCAGGGGTAGCGCGTATCAGCCCGAGAAGCTCTGTGCATGTGCCTGCGAAGGTTGGCGTACCCCAACCGTTTGTACGATCTCCAAGAGTACTTCGGAAGGCATTACTCAGTGATATCCACCATCACAAACAAGGTGATGCTCCACATTGAGAGAAACTTCGGCCTCCTTCTGGACGCCCTATCGCGCAAGGCAGTAGCGTTTTGGCGCTGGGCAACGAATGATGCTGGCCTTTTTTCACGTCGTACCCAAACGAGCTCGCCATAGTCCATATCTCTGTCAGCAGCTTCACTTTTTCACTATACTGTTCCTCCGTGCCGGACCTACAAGTATGCAAGTGATTGAGCTAAAACCGGTTTAGACATCTGCGTCAGTTGCGTTCAGAGCGACTGAAGCATTCGTCCTATAAAACGTGCTAAGCAATGCAAGAAGGAGCTTCGTGAATCAGTCATGACCCACAATTGTCCGGGTGCCTTTTTTTTTCGTTTTGGTCGCTGTGCACGCAGCCAACGCAAATGCGAGAAGCAGCTCGAACATTGTAAAAAACCAAACGAGACTGAAGGGAAAAAAGGACACGGACGAAAAACAGAAGTACACGAAAACCTTTATTTAGGATACTCACTTTCTTGTGTTGGCCTGGTCATTTGCTTGGAAGTATGCGAGCAATAGGTCGCACCGCTCGCGTACCGACCGCACGGTAAACACCTTTTGGGTTCGACGGCGTCGCCAACGTTCTTGGCTATCGACACCCATCTTTGTCGGTGCTCGAAAGGGTTCGCGCGTTGACTTCTTTGAGGAGGTTGATGTCATCTTCAATGGTAAAGCGAACACGTACAATGCGCGTAGCACTTCCGCTGGTTTGCCTCACCGCCGCCATTTTTCAAACTGGACTAGTCTCGCGCTCTCTCGTGCGCGACGAGAGCAACGAGATGGCACGCAGGGGGCCGCTACGTACGTTCGCAAAAATCGATAGCGAGCGTACGTACGCAAGCCTCGCCGCAGTACGTACGTATGACGCATGCGCAGTGTGGAGGACGCAACGTTAACGTTAACGTATGGGGTCTGCGTTTGCTCCTATACGTATTACTAAAACTCTCTAATCTCTAATGAAATATATGCCCTATCCAAACGGGCATGACTTGACCCTTGAAAGTGAGTATAAGGTACATTTCTAGTGTCCCCAAAACAGTCCCCAACGTCTTCTAACCCACAGTGATTCACAATTTCATTTAAAACAACCGTACTCGCGTCCCTAAACGGAAGTGTACTCGTTTTATCTCGTGCCGAAAGCACACAGTTAAAGTCGCCGACAAAGATGACTATACGCTCTGTTTCAAAGAAAGACCGAATATCTTCAAAAAACGTTTTCCGTTCTTCGACTGTGTTATGCGCGTAAATGCAAATGACTCGCCACTTGTGTGACGAAAAGGCCAGATCACATACTATCAGTCGACCCGATTCTGAGGTCGTTACCTTTTGTACATCCGCTCCCAGGCTCGCGCGAACTAACAACAGACACCCTGCCGATGTTCCTACCGCGTGACTGACGCACACGCTATAACTTGCAGTAAAAGGCCACACCATACGCTCTGTCTGGTCCTCCCTTTCGACCTTCGTTTCTTGCAAAGCGACTATGTCGAGGTCCTGCTCTATGACTAGACGATACAACTGCCTTTGCTTTCGTCTCTCAGCGAGCCCCCGTACATTTAAGGTCGCTATACGTAAAGGCTTTTCGAGCGTGTATATCGTGAAGTGGGACCAGGCACAGCGTACGGAGCTTACCCTTTTGGCTCGTCTTCATACACGGCAGTCCTCTCGCACAGTGGTGGCCTATTGGGACAGCTTCTCGCGGAAATGCGGTGACGAAGACCGCGACGGCCTGCCGACGCCCTTCCACCCCGCCACCACCTTCCACTTCCGTTCGAACTGACGTAGCCGCAGTTCCTGAGATAACTCAGCACCGCCTTCATGGCGACGCTTCACGGCAGTCTTGTCAAGGTCCATTTCTGAGACGGCGGGCTCGTTGTCCGTCGCGGCAACGTCCCTTGCTTCGCCTTCTGGCGAAGAAGACGTCGACGAATCTTCAACAGCAGGAGCGGAGGCTGCAGTCTCCAGCTGTTTCGCTCCCACGACGCTCGCCTCCTTCGGGCCGGTGTCTGGCCGGCCGTCCTTGTCAACCGGGGTGGGCTGCTCGGTCGAAGTCGCAGTGGGAGCCGCCGCTCTCTCCGCCTCCTCCTCGTCCATGAGGAGGTCATTCTGGTCATCGCCCGCACCACGTACCGCAGCTCGAGCGTACGAGCGCACACAGTCCTGCTGCTCGTGCCCGTAGTCGCGGCATTCAGAACACCTAGGGGCCCGGCAGTCCCGCCGGATATGCCCAGTCTTGCGGCACCGGAGGCAGATCGGAGCTCGTCCAGGTACCACGACTAGGACCGTGCCGCTTCCGAAACGCAACTGGTGCGGAAGGCGCTCGAGGGTGACTCCCTCCCGGAGTACGATGCGTACAATCCGGGTGGTGGACTCGGCCCCCTCGAAGCCAGCCACCTTCCACCGGTCGAAGGAAACGTCCTTTACCTTGCCGTAATCCGCGAAGGCCTTTCGGATGTCCTCGTTTGACACGTCGAACGACACCCAGTGAAGTTTCACTCGAACTTCCTGCCTAGTTGGGTCGACGACGAGGCATGTGCGGCCTTTGACCACGAGCCTCCCCGCCTCGACCAACTTGAGCTTGGCCACGTCGGTATGAAGTTTGAGCAGCCAGACGTGGGACATTTGGTATGCCCCAATGCCAGCCACTTCCCTGATGACACCCAGTTCATCCAGCGGCCGCCGAAAATCCTCGATGCGGTACGGTCTTCCGGCAATATCGCAGTGCAGAACAACTGCCTTCTTCATTGCATCACCTGATGGAAGGGGCGGCAAAGAAATACGATATTCCTTCGGAGCCAAATCATCCGAGTCACCGCGGCCGGCATCGGCCGTTATCTCAGCTCCGTGGGAGCCAGCCATTCTGCGTCCGCTCCAATCGGCTGCCGGAAACAGAATGCGAGGTGCGGTAAACACTGCCACGCACGCGCGCGCTCGCCAACGCGCGTGGCAATGTCCTGCATCCGCACCCAGCTTGCTGAAGACAGTCGCTCTTTCGAGTTTGGCTAGGTTTTGCTCCACAATTGGCATGATGATTTGTTAACGTGCAATCTGTTGGATCAACAGCGTATAGTCCATCCAGATCCGGAGAGCTCCATCTTGTGTTTTGGCAACCACCATAGGTGAGCACCAGACCGTGGCCTTTTGCACTTTCTCGATGACGTCCATATGTTGCATTCTTCTCAATTCCACCTGTACACTGGGCATAAGTGCGATGGGTACTTGTCGGGAGGACTTGGTGGCGAAAGGCTTAAAATCTGGATGAAGTGAGATCGTATAAAGTACCTCTCTTCCCAGTTCCTGAAATAAAAATGGGTGCTTGGGAAGTACGCGATTATGCTTCAGTTAATTCTCACACTTGATTTCGTTCAGCCTGGGCAGTATTTTCAGTGCTTAAATCACCGGGAGACCGTGTACAGGATCTCGGAGACTTTCCGATACGTAGACAGTTTCTAGCGTTGTTCTGCCGTTCCAAGTTTTTGTCACCTGGAAATTCCCGAGAGTTGTCAACGGCAAGTCTACTGCCCCCCGAAGATCTTCTCCGCTGGCTCTAGCTTCGCCATCTCCCTGACCTTGTACTCGCTATGAAGAATGGCAGTAACGTTCATCCCAGTGCCCACCTTGAATGTAATCTCCGGCTTATTTACTTTCCCCTTGATGTACCAAGTATATCCGCTATTTGCGTGTACCACTGCACCCAGGAACACTTTGTTGAGACCTGGTTTGTGCACTTGTGACCTGTGAGACCCTGCTACACGCTTGAAGAAGCCTACGCTCTTAAAGTGTTTTACCGTTTTGCAAGCGTTGCATTTCTTGCCTCTTGCGGCGCATTGTTTTCTTTCATATTTGTATAAATTGCCACACCCTACGCAATTTTACGCCGCACTGTTAGAATCTCGGTCATGATTAGATGTACCTCGAGCGCGTGTGTATTTTATCTTGGCGTTCCCTTTTGGGTGTCTTTTGTGGAGCTCCTCGATTTCCTTGGAGTAATCGCGGTGCAACTCCGCTTGCTGTCGTTTCATGGTCTCGAAAGATTGTGCCGGCGCTGTTGCATTTTGAGGCGCCAGCTCCACGTCCAACTGGAGCTTTTCGTTCAGCTTCCTGTCCTGGAGACCTGCGACAATGCGGTCACGGGTTAGCTTCTCGCGAAGTTGTCCATAGTAGTAGGAGTCAGCTAAACTGTATAAGGTTGTCATGAAGGCCTCCACTGTCTTGTATGGTTCTTGCTTCCGAGTGTTAAATTTCGCTATTTCAAACATGACGTTTACACACGGAATGAAGCAGAGTTCAATCTTGCTCTTCACTGCGCCATAGTCATTTAGCTGTGCTTCTGACAGATGGAGTGGCGCGAGAACTTCTACAGCGCTGTGTCCTGTTGTTCCTTCTACTTCGTCCTTGTCTTTGCGCTGTTTTGTTTTTATCATGTCTTCCGCTTGCCTACCCATGACGCACAGAAATATGTTTACCTGTGTCGTGGCGTCCCGGTGATAGACTCCAGAAATGATTTGGTATCTTTCCCAGTGGGTGCTCCATCTTTTCCAGTCGCGGTGATCCCCGAGATTTAACTTTTACGGGAGCTCGACCTCGAAGGGGTTGAAGAAAGAAGAACCACTGCTCGCTAGGGATGTGCGCCCCTGGGAGGTAGAAGTGCCGGGGCAGTTACTGTTCCTGTTCATGGAGCAGGCCAGGTGAAAGGTTTTGCTGTTCTCGTTAGACATCGTCGTACTGCGGTGCTTCTAGCTTCCTCAAAGACGATATTGCCCGGGTGCCGAATCCCACCACTGGTATGTAAAGAAGAGCCGAGGCAAGAGAAACTAGAACGTCGTCGGGTCTACCCCTTGCTCATGCACACACTCGTCTTATTTATTTTCTCCCACTCGTACCCCAGACCACGAGACGCTTTATATGACACAATCAGTGTTACTGTGCTCAGGATGTTCTAACGGCGGCGGACGTTTATATGCGTTCGTGGTTTTCGCTAAACGTGGTGCTGAAAGCGTGTTTCTGCGCGTTTCGTGCACCTGCTCTGTTTTATTAGTTGAAGTACTCTATATCCCAGGAATTCACCCTGAGGCATTGTGAGTACATTGCAAGACATGTTTGGAGGAAAAGCACTCGGTTGTCCCTATTTTGTCTGATTGCTTCTGTCTAGGGCTTCTTTTGCCAGGGTTTGAGCAAAGGCTGGTTCTTATCGTCTTTTTGAGTTACAACGTGCATGTAAAACTCAATGTCTGAAATAAATTTCTAAAAACGATTTAAACTGCATTTTTGGTTTATGGTTTATCATTTGGTCGTATAAAGGTTCGATGGGCTGAGGGGTCTGAAAGGTTGATGTGTCTGAAGGGCTGAAAGGGCTTGAAGGTTTGAAGGAGTTTAATGCTGAACGCGTTTGGAGGGCTGGGGGGTTGAAAAGGCTCCAGGGCTTAAATCCTGAAAGGATCCCATAAGAGATCAGGGCTGAACTGCTATTTTTATTAGGGTAATCAAGCTGTATTTTACGAGATAATCAAGCTTGTAGCTATTTTTTTCACGTTCCTTCAGTGCCTGGTTGTATTAAAATCTATCTACATTTTTTAATGTTCCGATTAAGTAATTTACATTTGATTTAAACTACATAATTAGTTTATTTGAGTTTCATATTATGTTGTTATCTTACAACTTAGTATACTTCGTTCACCCTTAACTTGAGTATACTATGAGAGCTACGAGACCACCGGACGAATCAGCCGCCTCCCTCTTATCGCCTCACATGGCTCTCCGTGTGGTTATGTCTGAGAGCGTGATGATGTGGCAAACGAGTGGCGTATGACTGGACCAAAGAGGACGTAGCTCCTACCGTAGTCTCAGCTTGGTGGTTAAAATCGAGTATAGAAAAAGCGCAAAATTAACCCTATACCTATTCACTCTAATTCCGAGCGCAGTTCCTATTATACCAACCAAGCAGCATCCAAAACTGCGTCATCAACCCTCTCGTCATCTTTGTAAGTGCTACTTCCTGCAAAACCAATTGCAAGCAGTAAATGTAGCGTGATCCTGAGCTCTCTCCTAGTCTTGATTGGTTCGACCGGTGACAGCAACGCAAACAAACGACGAGCAGTATGACAATGTGCTTTTGGAACTGCTTGATAGGCATCATTGGGCAGTAGTGTTGGTTGCCGTCGAACTCAGCGTAAAACAGAGCACATGCAATAGTTCAAGCTTGTGTAGCGAACAGCCTCGTCACGTGGAAAAAAATGTAAATGAAAGCGCAATCATTCGATTGAATGATGAGTGCAACAGTCGGAAGACACTTAGTCTTCGTCTTTAACAGTGGACCGCGAAAAAGGTATAGAATCCTCGGCTCGCATGTAGCGTACCACCTCTACACGCCCTGCGTTCGTCTCCGCCTTCTCGGCTTCAGTCTTACGGGGCCAACCCTGTCGTCGAGCAGGAGTAGACGTAAATACGGAAACCGCAGATGTAAAAGACGACGACGCCCTGCACGGGTAGGTGGCGCCGCGGCGTGTACCCTCCCGCGGACCGTATAGAGATGCGGGTACCTCGGTGCACCAAGAACACTTATGCTCAAGCGGTTGCTCTCTACATCACCATCGAAGTAAAGCTTCAAGCCAACTGGGAGGCTCAACTCCAACGCCTCCGGACCTCTCACCAAGTCCGCAACATCCTTCAAGTACTCGGCTACGACACCAAACACCTACCTGCTATCCCTCCAAGCTGTCCACAATGAGACGTAATTACTGGTATCACAGACCCGCCGAAACCCACGAATATGGATCCGAAGATCCAACAAGGACGCCGGCAAGCCAGAGCCGACCACCTCCCAACTCCAACATATAAGACTTACTATGTGGACGGTGCCCATACTGGGATTCACTACGGCGATCGTCGGGCCTTACGAAAACATTGTGTGTGACAGCACGGCAGTCCCATCCACCACTGACGCTAAAGTTCTCGCCATAATTGAAGCCATTCGTCTCCCCTCGCGTACCACACCAACCATAACCATTCGAAGGGACAGTCAAAGTTCCCTTCGAGCTTTTGTGCAGAATACCCTCCCACTCCACGCCCATGACACACTAGCCTCTATCATGCACAATCACGCCTCCACAAACGTCGTACTGAAGTAGCTGCTTGGCAACCAGGGGGCCACGGGTAATGAGCAAGCTCATAGCCTTGATCGTCAAGCCTCTATAACGAGCGATCCCATAGCGTGGCCGGACACCAATTGCAATAAGGTGCATCGTGCAAAGCACCGGAAACAAAACCGTGCGCTACTTAAAGACCTGCGCCAGAATGCACGGACCCTCCCTCCTCCACCTACTCACTTTCCCCATTATGACACTTACCTCACTCGGCTGGCCCAGATGCTCGCCCTTCTTAACGACGCTATTCAACACCGAATTTAACAGTGTCACGGCCACCCATCCTGCCACGTGTGCGGGTGTTACCCCCAGGGTGTCGAACCAAACTGTTTTTCGTTCCGGTTTTCGCTCCGTTTCAGGGAAAACGGTTCAGCTCCGGTTCAACTCCGGAGTGAAAAAATAAAGTTTCAAACCGGTTCGAACCGGTTCGTACTCATATGCGACAAAAACAGTTGCCGACAGCAAAATTTGAACTTCGCATATTTTATAAAAGTGTAACATATAAAAAGCAAAATCTTACAATACTGTGTGGAACGAACGAGCTAGTGCTGCGGCAGCTTGGGACGTGGGTGAAAGCGCAGTTCTATATCAGGCAGCTGACCGAAGAAGCAGGACGTCGTAAAGCAAATCCGGAGAAAAACGGCACTTCTGAGACGATGAAATGAACTTCAGTGCAGAAAAGGCTCGCTCCTCGCGGATCTGGTTCGCAGGCACTCCCATGGCTATTTGCGCCCATGCGCAGAGTCCCCTGTCTCCTCCCAAAACTGCAACACGTTAGCGTCCCTTGAAAGCCACGGCTCCTTGTCTAGCATTTCCAGGAGGCATGCTATATAAAGAGGGATACTGGTACCGAACGTGCACGCTAGCCTCAACCTCTTTTTTCTTCGGGAGCGCTTCCAAGGCGTCCTCCGGATCTTCTGGAGCCGCCGCAGTTTCAGAAGACAAGGTAGAATCGTGCTCGCATTGCAGAGCTGTGATCCTTCTCCAAGTCTTTGTCAAATGCAACGTGGGCCGGTACTTTTGCTCAGGGGTGAGAAGAAGACGGTAGCGGGGATCCATGTACACAGCTGCACAGAAGACATCCGTGTCAAGAAGTTGTCGGTCCCTCTTATTCATTGACTGGACCAAGGCCTTTGCTAACGGCGACAATATGTTGGAAGTGTCCATGGAGTATCTCAGCCATGCGCCGTAGAAATCTCCTACAGTGAGTTGTTCCCTCTGCAATGGCTTCGTCGCCACTTCTGCCGGGCGAAGCAATACTGCGAGCGCTTTGACTTCCGCCCGTACGTCTTTAGTCGACCTGGAGCTTTCTTCTTTTGAGAGCAATTCTCCAACGACGCCTCTTAGTTTAAGTAGCCTGGTGAGCATATGCAGCGTGGACATTCACCGCGTTGGACAATCAAGCATCGGTTTCTTCAATCCTAGCTTCCTGATCAGGGTCAAAACACATTGAACGCGTAGTCTCTTAACAAGCGCACGGCTTTCTTTATTTGCGCCAAAATAAGCTGCTTTTTTCACATTTTTGGTTTACTTCTTTTGTTTACTGTGTTTTTTGCCACGCACTTTTCACGCGACCTGACTTCGCGTTTGAACCGAAAACCACATAGAAAAGATATCGGTTCCGCTTCGGAGCGAAAAAAATTATTTCATTCCGGCTCAACTCCGGTTCGAGCGAAAATAACGGTTTTTTCCGGTTTTCGGTTCACGGTTCGGGTTCGGTTCAATACCCTGGTTACCCCAATGCCCTCCAAACCTACTGGAGCTGTTCCCGTGCGCAGTCATCTCCTACTACCTCACCTCCTCTATGTTGACTCCTTCCACAACCGTCAACTAGGAAAGCTGGATCACCCCACCCCGGGAAACACAACCCACGCTCTGGCCTCAGCTAATATTGCATGTTGTCCACATCAAAGAGACCAGGCAACCCGCCTCACCACCGGCGTCTGCCTGATTAGTGGCAAAAAACATATAGATAAGCAAAAGTAAGCGTCGTCGTGCATTAAATGTATTTCTCTTTTTCTTTTCTCTTTCTTCCTTCCCGCGGGGCCGCCGTATTCCTGAGCCGGGAGAACGCGGGGCCGCCGCGTGGTACGGATTCTCCACCCTAGAATGATGACGATCAGAACCCTTTATACTGGGAAAAAATTGGGTTGTGGGGATATTTATTCAGCGTGTAGTTGGTCAGCCATTTGAAGTTGCGACGAGTCACTCGCTGTAGATGAGCAATTTAGCCAGTGCAGTACAACCGCTAGCCTGGGATCTTTAACGTGCACCACGCAGTAGTGATACACGACCGCACGCCGGTACGATGCTCATCCAGATCGAGGCGGGCAGGGGTAGGGCTCGAACCCAGGATCCCTGGGTTCTGCAGCGCGAGCTTTCGCTCCACGCGCGTCGAGCTGGGTGTGCGCTTTAGCCCACTCGGCCACCGATCCCCCCCCCCCTTCCACTGGGAGAAATTGGTACTCTTTCGTAGATGCCGATAATCGAGCAACCACAGCCGAAAGTAAGGCAGAGATGGCACGTTGCCTCCGCTATTTTGCGTTGTCGAATTTGGAACCCACTCCGGATCAGACACGCACGTTATGCTGTGACCCACCATTGTAATAAAAGTGTTTATGGTCGATGTAAGTGTTTTTGCGCTGCACGCGTAGTCAGAAGCGCAAAGTTACTTATCTGCTACGATCTTTATAAATTAGATGAGCTTTAACTTATTCCTTTTTTGTTAAAGTGAAGTTTTATATTTTGAACATTAGGTCTCAAAATGACCGCCGCAAAACTTTAGCGTCATGACAGGTGCCGTCTAGAAGAGGCGCTGCAAACGCTCGTGCTCAATCACCAGAGTAGTGTTTGTTCAAGAAAGCCTAATTTTGTTTGAAGTCAAAATAAATAAAGCTTGCTTGTAAGTTATGTTTTAGGTGATAAATAACGCATGACAAGTGCTTGAATATAGTGACCAATTGCAGGCATAACAAAATGTCAATGTACAAGAAATTGTGTTTCTAAAAAAAGTACTAACTGTACATTTGGACAAGCTGACGTAAGTGGAATGACCAAAGGCAAAATCTTCCACTTTGTCTTGTCGTAAAGTCCACTTGTTTCAGCGGGCGACGGACTCCACCTATCGGCCAAACTCTCACAGTATATAGTGCTCTAATGACGGCAGGATCGCAGCGCCATTGGGTGGACCCGGCGACGAACAGGAACTTTCCGCTCCTCCAGACAGACGAGCCAAGGTCATGTAGCTGTGACGTCATGGCCCTATCGACCAATTAAGATGCTCGCGTCAGGGCAGCTTTTCTGACACGCCACAAAAGCCGGAGCTACGTAAGCTCCTTAACGCTCTCGCGTTAGTACGAGTTTTGCTGTATGGTATCATAATTTTTTATTGTTGTGCCCACGGCTCAAATAAAAATGAAAAAAAGCTTGTCCGGGATGTTGCGCACATGCTGAACTCACTTTATACACATGCGTGACTCTAATAGCACAATTTTTCCCTGTACCAAAAACAAATAAAAAAAACAGATCAATATATTTCATCCTGCCCCAACGAGGTGCGAATCAGATTATTCCTTTCCAATGCAACGTGACAAGCTCATCATTTGTTTTCTTACACACGATATTCCGTTATAATTCGTCCTCCCAACCGTCTTTGCTTCTAAAGCCTACAGTCAAGATGCTTTCAATTTTCAGTCGGGCCATGTGGAATCCTCTCCGCTTCATCACTAGAAGAACGAACACAATTACACACTTCAAACGGTAAGTGCAACGACCTCATCATATTGGTGCGTTAAATGCTTGGTTTAGAAGAGGCAAAAAAATAACATTTCAGTTATTTCTTAGATTATGGTGCAATCAGCCACGCTATCCAAAACCTCCATATTTTGCTGAAACGCTCTACGTTCTAAGGCGACATATGGATTTGAAGGCGCCATATGAATAAAGCGATTGAAATGTTATAGGTCGAAATGAACGCCTTCGCTTTCGCATTGTACAGTTCCAAAGATACTAACAAACAAAATATATGTAGAATGGCTCGTATTTGCACCATGCAAGGGTCGTGAGTTTAAATTGGCTATGCTGCGAACTTTTACTTCGGGCTGAAGTTCGAACATCAAACTATGATGCCTAGAAGGGAATTTTGTCGGGCGCCATATTCGCGTAATGATGAAAGGGAGCGCGAGGCGCCATGAAAGGTTCGGGGCCTCTGACTCGCCTGTTTCATGCAGCGCCCCTAACGGTGCCCACACTTTTCATCGAGAAATATGAATCCCGGAATTTAAGTGCACGACCAATTTATCGGGTGAAACGTGGGAAATTCATGCAGTCGAAAAAAGTAATACAGTCATACACGTTTTTATACCAAGGGAATATAACAGCAGTTGGACTTTCAATATTGTAGAAACCCGAGTCAAAAAATAATGAAGATATGCTACCTTTAATCACCGCCGCTGCGAGCAGCGCGTGTGTTCTAAATATAAATGTAAACATGTAGTCTGGAAATGGATGTGTGACGGGCATCTGATGAGCTCCCATCATTAACCAGGCGACGCCACCACTCGTCGCATTCTGGAGTCTTATGTCACCAGAGTTTTCACTGCAAGGGCGGCTCATGGCGGGTTGTAGATCGCATAAATGTATTGGCTTCCTATGTTCACATAAGCTTTTCCTCAAATTGTTTACCTAAAAATGCAAAAAGCAGGAGTAATCTGAAATTTATATATTTATAAGCCGTTCGCGATTCGGGACCCATTCGCTGCGGGATGTTACCCAAGCTAATCTGCGTTCCGCACCAACGCTGGTCCGTAGTGTGTGCGGTCGCTTTGGCGGTCGCGACGGTTCGGGCGTTGTTGGTGAGGAGTGATCGAGGTATGAAATCATTTATATGGTATTTCGCTTTTTATAAATCGTGTTATTGCCAAACACAGAGTGAATAATTTTTGTTGAGATGGATGAAAGTGCAAAAAGGTGTGGTTTTCCCTTGCGTTTCGTTGCCAATAACTGCTTGATCGTTGATTGTAGATCTCTGCCCTGTCCGTCCTTTAATTATCTCTTGCCTTCTATCGACAATTTATTGTGAACTAAATGATTGAATTCCTTTTGAGTGGGCTAAAAATGTTTTAAAAGACATCGTATGCAAACCTTCCGAGGTGTACTTACATTGTACGCCTTTCAGAAGACATGCATCAGCTGACTTGGACTTTTCCATGTTCGCTCTTCATTTTTACAAACCCTTGATATGTTGTGCAAGTACAATTGAATTGAAAGGTCCACACAAAACAACTAACTTCAGAAGCCAATAATTTACTAGAAATGCTCTAACATGGCTGAGGCTAGCTGCTGCCCTTGGTAACGCGTAGGATGTTCAACTGATAGGTTGTCGGGAAGTATTTACTGGCGTCAACGCTCTTATAAAGTTTAATTGTAAGACTCGTAACCGTGATACGTAAGATGAAATACACAAAGGTGTGAAACTCAGGAGAGGACAATCAAAATATGCCTTTTCTTTAACTTCACAATCTGTAACACAGCAGAACTCTATGACATCGGTACCCTTTTTCAGCATTTTACGTGTACCTACATGACGTTGCAATTATTTAGCACTTATAAAATACAACAACCTTTATGTGCTATATTGTCAAGAATAGCTTAGCTCCCGAAGTACTCCAACGCTGTCAAATTTGCTTCTTCGTACGAAAGCGTGTATGACAAAGACAAGATGAAGCCACTGGCTTCTGATCCAAACACTGAGCTCATGACAGTTCCTTGAAAAATACATCAGCCACGGGATCAGCTGCATGTCTTCCCCAGACGGGCCAGTGATCAGTCAGTCAAAATGTCACCTAGTATTTTGACCGATAGCTACATTAATGGCAGAAAAAAACGAATTTGTTTGAATATGCACATTCTCTTGACGCGAACCTGCGGGTTCCCTTTCTTTATAATGTATGCACGCTCATACTGTGTAGCTCAAGTACCACTGCCACATAAAGAAAACTTAACAATAAAGAAGGGTAACACAAATACATTACCGGAAATACTGAACCGAAGCTTCACTTACCCGATCTTAGATACTTCAACTCGATTCATGTTGCCTGGCGCCCTCGTGCCTTGCAACCCTCGTACCGTCACACCGGAAATGTTTGCTGTTCACTTTTTGCACAGAGGCTTTTTCACGTAAAATCGCGTAGAACCACCCCAATGTAAATTGATGGCCAGTGTATTTCTGGAATTTCGACATTCGACCAATGCAATTTGTTAGGGCGTCCTTCGTAACCTCAGTTGCTTGTGAACCTACATCGTGTACTTTCCTTGAGGAAACGACTCGTTTTCCTTGCCAGGGTTTGGAAGATGAGCGACAGCAACCGTCTGCACGCATCAGAGTCCAGTAGCTATCCGCATTCGAGAGATGCGCATATTTGTACTTATTGTATTTTTCACCGGCGAAGTGAAGCACAAGAAAGTGAGGATTTCTTGATGTCTGACGTACTGCGAAGCAAACCAGGTTAGCAACAATTTTGTCTGGTATCGTGCTCCTCGACCTTCAGCTGTGTCAGATGCTGTGCCTGTGTCCATGTGTTCAGTGTTTGTTTACCTCCCCGGGCCAATCCCCGGACACAAACAGCCAAAACAACCTAACAGTGTTAAGAAGTTTGATGTGTTGCCCTTGTGCATTGGGCACAAAATATTTCATACAGATGGCACCGAACCGCCCATTTCTCACTTTTGAAACCCGAAGAACGCCAGTGGCGCTAATGAATATTTCCGGGAATCTCCAAGTGACCTTGCAACGGGGAGAATTGTTGCGCTGTTCGGTTGTCGGCTCGTGCCTAACTTTGCTACATAACCCAAATTTGGCCATGTCAAGTTTGTTTTCCAAAATTATGCTTTCTCTCATCTGAAGACTTACTGGCAGGGGGAGGGGGCGATATTTACTTCCACCAGAAGCGTTGGCAGACAACGCATCACTTCTTTGTACTATAGGGAGGCTCAGCGAATTCAAGTTATCGCAAGAAGGCGTCCTTGTCTTTCCCAGTGCTATGCAGAAATTCTGAGATCGAGCAAAAGCATACGCCCAAAAAAATGGGGTATCATCACGTGAGAGCGCCCTATGGTCTTTCGAGACGTCATCTGGTCATATCTCTGAGTGAAGAAACGGTGACTATAAGATCGATACAAATAAGTGCCTTATAAGTTGATTATGTTCATTAGTTTGTTACTGAGAGTAAAACAACCACCCCGTGGCCACTTGACTTGGTCTAATTTTCGCCGCCATTTTCGAAAATGTCTAATGCACCACCGGTTAGGCCTGGGAAATGCATACACCAGCTAAAAAATGCAATGAGTATAGGAATGAAGGGCATTATGCAATACTGAGGTAGCAAATTGGTTGCAGTATTGTTCCTTCGACCAAACGCGATGAAATGCGGTAGCTTTGCAGGAACTTTGTGAGAGCAAAGAATTAGAAAAGAAAATTGGCAAAGACGGCGTCGTGACATCGCGACAGCAAAGAATTAGATAAAAAATAGGCAAAGACGGCGTCGAGGACGACTTCCTTGAGGACGACGCCAAAAAAGACATCTTGAACAAACTATAGCACGACTTGAAGGACGACGTCTAGGACGGCATAGAAGGACGACGTCCTAGGCGACGACCTCAAAATGGCCTCTGGGACGACCTCAAGGACGACGTCTAGAACGACGTCGAGGATGACCTCCTTAAAGTCGTCCTAGAGGACGACGTCAAGAAAGACGCGTATGATAACCTCTAGGATGACCTCAAGGACAACGTCCTTGACGATGTCAAAGACGCCGTCTAAAACAACATGGAGATTGAGATCAAGACTGTCAGGTAACGTCAGCTTCAACGACCGGCGCTCAAGCGAGCGGAGATTGCCACGGAGGCTTACGCGACCGACGCTCAACAGCTTAGGGACCGGCGCTTCAGCCGAGGCCTATTGTTTCATCGCCACTTCAGCCACCGGCGCTTCAACCACATACGCTTCAGCCCCCATAGCTTCAGCCACGAGTGCTTCAGCCACCATTGCTTCATCCGCGAACACTTCAGCCACGGGCGTTTCGTGATCTTGATTACGCTACTTTTAGCCTGGTTTGGCCTATACATTTATCGCTCTAAAAGTATTTGTGCTTACCTTGAAAGTACATTCTAGTTATGCTACATTACTACAATAATGTTGAGCGTTGAGAACTTACCACTTTACTTGAAGTACATAACCTCTTATTTAATTTGCAGTTCCAATACTTCTAGATGTACTATCACAATCAATATGATTGTGAACACCGCTCCGCATTTTCCCGTGTACTATTAGTGCCTTCTGTCAATTTCTCCATGAAGTAAAAAGGAGCTCACTATCTTTGTAAAAGTAGGCACACAGGTACACCCACTGTTGCAGCCCACAATTATACTCGTGTATGCAGACAACAATGCCAAAAGAAATATCAGTGCACACTTTGAAAGGTTGCACTGGTTGCTGTACACAATGAATTGCCAATATTTTCAAGAAAAGTTGGTAAAAGTACAGCTCTCTTGTGTGACTGAAATAAATATTGGTAGCCCAAACTCTGAGGCTCAAATCGCTAGCCCTTACTAGCTTATCCTTTGCTTACAACATCCTCCGCCATCACCAGAAAAGGTCAATAGGGCAAAAAAAATTGGTTCTTCAACCACCTAAATAAAAGATTAATGCAAATGTTTAACTATGTGGTGTACACTCGTGAATAGAAAGGAAGAAAAATAATAAAACATGTATGTTTTTCACACGCAAAACGAGTCTCCATTTAGTTTTTTTGCAGTGCCTCCACTATGTCATGAAGGTCAGGCTCATGGCTGTTGGAGGCGTGAAGCGCATTCCCATTATTATTTGCATCACACTCAGTGGCCTCAGTTCTCCTGGAACGCTCTGAATATTAAAAGCCCAGTACATGCGAAATAGCAAAGATACTGACTCCACAAAAGTCAATGGCCCCATGGTGAGGTCCTCTACCTTAACTACGTAAACGTCGGATTTTAGTGCCGTCACGACACAGCACAGCGCCGTTCGGTGGGGTGCCGCACTTCAGGGTCCTACAAGCACAAACAATCGAGAAAAAAAAACGAGGGCAGTTAGCTCATATATGCTCGGAGTTCTACTGAATACTCTACAGAAGTCATTAGAATTACCTTGTAATAACATAACGCATAGCCAATACAAACTACCTTACATCCAAATAAAAAAAATAGTCAAAATAGTACTTAAGCTTACATATGCTTCTATCGGAAGTAAAGAAAATTCATGCTGCTATGTTGTGTTGCGTCATAGGTTCCGTTTCATGACGATTGTGTTCACCTAATTTGGGGCAGCGTAGGTTCATAGTATCTATTTTTTTTTCGGCTTTTCCTTAAAGTTGCAGATAAAGTATGCATTCCCTAAATTAATTGTGTCTTTTTTGCCTTTTCCTGAGACGGACACATGCAAAAGGGAAAAGAAACATTTTTTTAAGCAGCCTGGATGGAAAAAGATTGTCATAAAACGAATTTACAAAGAAGCAAAACATTTTTAGAGCTATATTTACGGCGCAAAATGAATTTGTAATTGGCGGCCGCCGGAGCAGCCGTTGATCACGTGGTAGACCTGTCCGCCGTCGTGCGGCGACGCTGCCGCCGCACGGCGCGCGCCGTTTCAACAGGTTCTCCATGCCGCTGCCGCTGCCTCCGCGCAAGTTTGTCTGCTCCGGGCGCCGCCGCCATCATCTGACCGGAGCACAGGTTTATTGCATCTGCTTGCGCTTTTTCAGGGGCTTCCTTTGTGCACTAGAATTTACTTATTAATCTTCGTTTATTTTTTTCTTGCAATTCAAACGAAGATGAATAAATATATTTTAAAGAGCATAGGAAGCTTCCGAAAGAGCAGAAGCAACACGTGATAAATAGCGCCACTTTTCCGCGGTCCCCGTGGGTGCCAAACAGATTCCTTTAGGGCCGTAAATATAGCTTTACATTTTTTGGCCTTTTTCGTTGTAAATTCGTTTCATGACCTCCTTTCCCCAACCAGGCTTTTAACAAAAAAAAATTCCTTTGCATGTGTCCCTCAAAAAAGCGTTTCTTTGCGTCTTACAATTCCTACGCTTTGCTCGATTTGGGAGTTCTGGACATCAGCGTCTTTAAATCTTGCACCTCATGTAGCGAACCACCTTGTTTGTTTGTATTTTTGGGTTACAAAAGAAGCTAACCGAAAAATCTGGAATTTTCAATTCATGGACACGTTTCGCGCTGTTCACAGCGGGAGCTAACATTGTAAATTGAGTGCTGTCTAATAACCATTATTTTCCCATTGCACACAGAGGCTTATGGTTTTTCTTGTCTCCAGACTCCAGTCCGAATATTCGAAGGGGGCTTATCACTGACAAAAACCATGTCAAGTCAGAAACCCTGATCTACTTCAGCCATTGTTAAACCTTGTACCTGTGCAGTTCTATGTTATCATATTTTTAACAATTCAAGTGTATCTCTATCTTTATTTGTGCTGAAACTACGATATTTGCCAGAACAGCTCCAATATGCTAAAAATCAATATAAAATGTCAGTTTCGTAAGCTCAGACACTGTAATGTCCCGCAAACGTATGTCTACGCTGAAATTTTTTTTAAATATAGACAAAAAATTTAATTTTTTAAGAACTTACAAATAAAAGACAGTTTTTTTGTGGTTCAGCAGGAAGGTAAGACTTACTAGATTAAAAGTGAAAAGGTATTTCTGTGGGCCATTGGGGCATTTTATTGAGCAAAAGGGAAACAAGAGCAAAGAAAGAATTATTATCTTTACCCCTTTTGCTCTTTTCATCAGAGTCAAACGTCACAAAAATACGCAGCATTTTTTTTTTACATTGTCTCAAAAAAGTTTAACTCGGAACTGTTATATACAAGATTATAGGTTTTATTTCTAACCTTTAATACGAATAAGTCTTCTTCCTGATATTTCCAAACACAAATAGACCACCAAGCCATACCTTCGCTTAACTTACAATGTCGAAGCACGCGAAATTGATATTTTAAATTTATTTAAAGTTGGATAGATTTGTTTGACCCGCGCTACTATGTTGCACTTGAAACGAGTGACCAGTGTATTACTTGAGCTTTAATGTTTCGTAGACAAAACCTTTTTTCAAGTTAAACATGCCAGCATCCCATGGATTCCAATCCTCCATGTGTTCTATACAGCCTGCACAATATACTTACGGTAGAACTTCATGAAGCGAATTTTTACGGCTAAGTTCGGACGGGAGAAATGTTCTACGGAACGCTGCCGGGTATTCGTCGGCGCCAAACTCTATGCGACTTACAGAGGGGCAGAATCCAGCGAAACTCGGAGTCCGTTCTGCGTCCTGATTGGCTCGTCCCGCGCCGTCCGTTGGCCGCTTCACGTGGCGGCGGACGCCGGGCCTACAAAATCTAGCTCGCCTAGATGGGCTGCGAACAGCACGTTTTTGACGCCGTGGCGAGAACGGTCACCGCTGGGTGAACTTCGGTTCTTAGCCGGATGTTCCTTTTATGGAGTTTAGCCTTTACTGTCTCAAAAATAAATAGTTAACCGAATTTCCCTACAAGGAGGAATTTTAGGTCACGTGACCGGCAGAGTAAGGACGGCGAGGAAACATGGCGGTGACCCTGCGAGCGAGCGTCACTCTATTTGGAAAATATATGTCGTAGTAGCTGCAATATCGGGGGCGTTAATCTACAATGACTTGCACAGGAAGCTTTCGCTTTGCCTTGCCTCACTTAAATCGCAAAGCATGAGCAACGACCTCGTCGCATTTTTTAGATACTCTTCCGATTATGGCCATTCATATGCCTAAATAGACGCGGTAATTGTCGGCAAGGCAAAGTATTTGGAATACTATAGTAGATTTTCTCCACTCTATCGGCCTGGTATTGATAGCCCGCAGAAGCAGATATCGTCACAATAAACCTTTTGCTAAATTTCGAAATAACTAAGGTTTGTCCTTCGAGTGAAGTAACACGCGCTTCACGTGCTGGCGTCTGCAGTCGAAATTGTTCTAAAGCAAAATCTTTAAACAAATTTTGTCTTGCACGTGCATTCGTCAAAGCCTTATTATGATTATGTACTTTGAATCTTTTATACGGGGAAGGCCAGCGCGCGCAAAGCGTAGAATGACACTTTCAGCATTATTTTCGAGGTTTGGGTCATTTAGCAATAGGTAGGTATATTTTCACTGGAGCCGAATTACAGGGTTTTCAATTTATGATGGGATACAGTCCTAACATGCTGGCCGACAATGCTTCCGGTTTAACGCCTGCCTTTCACCGCTCATTTCTTTCTCGTCGTTTCTAGGACTGAATTTTGTCGTCCTCTTTCGAACTTGGAAGAAACTTTCAGCCAAACTTGTCTTCACTTCCGACGGCCAAACATTTAGAACTTTTACAAACAAGGCTACTTTAGTTTTACCTTACCCGATATCTGTATACCAGGAAAAACAAACTGTGTTTCTTCAGCTGAAATGTATGTCGCGCTGCCTCGCGGAAACCCCGAAGCGCGTTCTTTTGTCTCCCCTTTTTCGGGAACTTTTGCACGAAAGCCACTTATAATCGCTAGAGAAACAAATGTCGAGTTCCATATTTTGCCCCATCAGGTCGTTTAAACACATATTCCTCTATATTTTTCGATTTTGTAATGTCAAATTTACGACAGAAATAACAGAACTGTTGATCTTTCTGTAAAGAAGATAAAAAGTTTCCTATCTATAGGAAGGGAAAAAAAGTGTCTGAAAAAATAATACCGCAGTGAGCAGACTGTACTTTGGCAGGGTCTTGTTAAAATCAACTATATATAGAGAATATTTCAGTGGAAAACAAAACACAAGCGCTCCCGTCGTGAACAATAAAACAACTGTAGTTAATTTCCCGATTCTCCCAACCTCTCTTCTTCTTCACAGCAGCCCGTGTGAAAACGAACTTGAGAAGCTCCGCTTCCACTTGTCCCTCCATTGAGCCGGGAGTTTTGCGGCGGTAAATTGACGCGCGATGTAAGGAACGGCATTGCCGGTGCAAAGGGCACCGCAATCAAACTGCCCCTTTAGGTAAACAAAAAACAGAAAGCAAAAAAACAAAACGCTGGGAGCTTTAGAACATAGAGACGTAGGTGGGGACTCTAATTTTATAGGGGTGCCCAAGATGCGACCGATTTCTTTGTGAGTTCCGCCAGTGACGACTCATGTGTGCCTCCGTTTTTTCAGCCGTTTCTGTAGCTCAACATTCGCAAATTTCGTGATGGTGTACCACGCTGTGAGAATCGCGCTCCCTAGCTCCTGGATGATATGCTTCAGAATAAAAGGTCTTGCCTACACCTTCCTCCTATGAAAAAAAACAATAAAGTAAGGCTCTAATACCGCTCGTATACAGCAAAACTAGAATTACTTACGATTCGCGGACCCAGCCTCGTATTGCTGTTCTACGACAATCATCCAGATGACAGTGATTTTGATAGGCACCCGTGCGCCCCCCCCCCCCAATAGGTCTTGAAAGTTGCGAATTACAATTACAAGCTCGTCTGTGGCGCTGATTACTTGGAGAGGCCAGTGTATAGCAATTCACTGCCAGAACAGGCCCCTTTTTAAAATAGCGCTGTCGGATGACTTCCGATATTGGCGAAATATTGCTTATTCTTTTTCTATGGTACTTGATGAAAAAATTAGCTTGCGAAGCGAAAACAGAGCGAATGAGCGAGCTTCGTTACCGGCTTTCCATGCGAAATTTTCATCGATAGGAACGTCTGCTGTTCCTCGTTTCAGTTTAGAGGTAAACGGACGCCACCCCGGGAGACGAGGCCTATCCCGCTACTTCTCTAATTTCATCACTAGTTGACCTTCGCAGCGACGCCTGTCTAGCGCTCTCGTTGACTGCAAACCCGTCTTGCAACGCCTCATAGCGTTCACGATGTTACCAGACGGCGTCGCCATGAAGCAGGCTTCCTCCTATTTACTGAGGTCTATCCTCGAGCTTTTGCTTGACTGTCGCTTTGGGTTCGTCGGGAGACCGCTCAAATGATGTCACGCAAAGGAATTGTCAACCAGGTGGTATTAAAAAAACGTGCTAGATGTGGGAAGCTCTTCTTCTTGCTAAAACGTTAAGCCTCACCAGTGTTTTGCCTGGACGCAACTGCATCGACATGCACCGTCTGATGTCAAAAATAGTTCTCCCGCAGCATGGACGTCATTCGTTTAAAAAAGTTACAGTTTTTTTTTTTTACGTTCTGTTGGATTAGATTGATCGGCCCGCTGTTGGCTTTACGTTTTAGAATATCTACGTTGTTTTTGACACAAAATGTTGTGTAGCTGAATACAATTCATATCATCTGATGGGACAAATAACCTAAAATGCTTTTAAGTCAGTACCGTAAATTGGAGGTTCCTGGTGCCACCATTATTCCGTACCGTAAAGTGTGCTATACTCTATTTCTTGTTCGTTTTCACCAGTTGCTAACACTCAAAAAGGCAAGGTTTTAACTTTGGAGAGTTTATTTGTCATGTGAGTGTTTATTAGCCCTACACGCATTGGTTCTACACGATTTCAAAAAGGCAAACAAAACAAAAACGCTGAGAATTGAAGAGAGGAGGGATGCAAAACGGGACTACGACCCTTTAAAAAGTGTTTGCACGGAAGTGCAGGTACGGAAACTATACTGAACTCTCCCTCTTACGATCTGCTTGGTACTTATTCTTGTTATGACTTGGCAAGAAAAATCGTCATTGAGATTTAATTTGGTTTAGGATTATATCTTTTAATCTCGTCTTGTCTCAAAGCAGAGAAAACATGGTGCGACACTGCTTTGGTCCGTATTTACAGCAGCTAACACCAAAAAAAGCTCTCGTAAAAAAATCACTTAACTCTCATTTCGAAAGCACGCTAAGATATGTTTAGTGTCGGCTGGGAGCAATGCTCGTTGGGTTTGAGCAAAGGAGGCACGACAACATCGCCCATGTTTAAGCCGTTTTCGAGGGAAGGTTGGAAATTATTTTGCGGAAAACGTCCAAAGAGAACAAAGTTGCTATTTTTAGTGAAACCTTACGATAATATAGAAACTTGTGTCATGTTTTATGAAAATGACGTTATGAACGGGAAAATTCACAACGAATATATCTAAACCACATGTCGAGACACTCACATTATTTGTGTTCTCAAAGTTCTAGTGGGACTGCACAAAAAGCTGCAACTCCAAACCCAAACTGTTTATTCAGAACATGATTAACTTACGCCTACACAAACCAATGTTTGTTGAATTATTCATTTGCTGAAAATATGATGTCAAAAATTGTGTAGAAAGGACACTCTTGTTTAAAGCGTTGAGGATATCGAAGTAGATAATCACGTCGTAACATTCGTAGAACTCCTGTAAATTCACGCCGCAAATAGCTGAGTTATTGCAGTGCAGGTAAATGTCGCGCCTGGAATGGAAACACAGTTACACTTGATTATCGGAGGGTAGCACAGGGGTGTAGATAACATATGACTTTCTATGTTTTTACTTACATTTTAAATATGTACGGCTGGATCTTTCTGCTTTGTGGCCTTTCAATATACCCTTTCCTCGGAACTTAGAAAACATCCAGGTTACCTTATACGGTCCTTACGCAATTCTGGAAACACGGCTCTTCCCATTCCATGCCCGTCGATTCTCGTTTTGCAGCATTGCGAACTGACGTGAAGGTTCCTCTGCCGATCTCGGCGGGCGAAGAATGCATGTCCTTGGGATTGAGAGAGAAACGCGTACAAGCCCCTTCCCGTTGTCATACGGAATGCCTTCCGCAAAACCTAGCGTCAAGCCGCGTACAGCTTTTGCGTCAACGTTGGCGGATTAATGCGTAATTAATCGGTTTGTGTAGCAAGCTTGGAGACGGATATCTCGGAACATGAACATCAAAACATGAGTCGGATATCTCGGAACATGGATCGGATATCTCGGGGTTACAAGAATTCTTCACGATGGATCAGCCGCATGGAAGTCTATATTCACACATACACAATTTGTTTAAATTCTAAGGCTTATTAAAAATACAATTAATTAAAACATTTGCAGCTGCGATTACCCTTGAACATAAGGCACTGTCACATTGTGGAAACAATTAAATAATTTCGATTGTGAACACGAGAGAAAGGTTTTTCTGGTGACCGTGTCCCATTAAGACGAAAACAACTTTCAGGAAAATTGTTTTTGTTTTGCGGCAACCATGTGCGCCGATTTGTTATCAGACTGTCGGAGAACACGCTGTCACTTCGAGCTGACGGCTTAGCCAACACGACGAAAATTCTGCCTTTTTTTACCTTTGTTCGTGCGCGATGCGGTGGCGCTGGAAATCTGCCTTTATAAAGTGCCTGTACGTGTAAGGGGACGAAAATTACAGCGGGAAGACATCCACCAGTGATTGACATCGCAAGCCGCCATGACGGACTTATACCATTTCTTTAAGGCAAACTGCTTGCAAATTCTTGGAGCACGTGCCCTCACTTTGACCATAATTACAACCGAAACTGTTTTAAACATTTTTGACACAGCATGGCTAGATTTCTTTTAAAACATGTTCTGGCACCACTACAAAGCCACCCAACCAGTGGTAATACCTTCTCTTCATAAACCTTCCCATGGGATCTAGAATGTGGCGGATAAATAAAAGTTCCTGTACTCTTCTCAGACCCCTTCTAAGTTTTCTCGACTCTTTGATGCGATCTAGAAATCAAAAGGTACTCGTGTGGTGGGTAAAATCAAACATCGTTTCAAATACATCGCATGCATAGTCGGAGTCGTTTAAAAAATCCCATCTTATGGCGCTAAGGTATAGCTAGGACAGACAGGTAAAGGCCTATATCTTCGACCTATGGATCTCTTCTGTCGTTGAGGTCTACGCCATCGGGTCACCTGGCAGTTCACATCAATATATATGGTTATAGAGCTATGTTTAAACTTATTAACATACCGGAAAGACATCCCCCGAAATTGACTTGGCAAATTCATGAGGCACATTACATTCGTCTATAAGGTCGTGATGTTTGCATTAGTGCAGTGTCACTCACCATGTGTAATGAAGAGTTTGAATTCATTTGTGGATTGCGGACGTGTGTGAGAAGTTGAGGTTTAGCACCTACAATTTTTAAATTTGTTAGATAATGTGTAACACTGTTTCTTTTCATTGTGTCTAATGGCTAATTGAAGGCGCGTCCTATTATAAATGAGTCTTGGTCGTTCTTTTTCCCACTTCATTGATTTTATATATTGAAGATGAGAAATTAAACGAAGTCATGCGTCAGAGCTCTGTTTGTGTCTTTCGTCCCCTTGACCTTGTGTCTATTTTGCGTTCTTTATTTCCTGTTACCAATATGCACCGACTAGCTTAAATTCAAACTATATTACAGTTATTTTAGTCTCCGCCTAGTCGCATACACTAGGTGCCACAACCGATTTTCTGTTAGGGTCTTGGTTTAGTTTGTAAACCCCAGTTTTCAACACCTTGAATATTAGAAACGTCACACAAAATATTTCTTCTTAATGCCTCAATCAATGAAATGTTCATACGAGACCGAAAGTTTTGTAAGCAGAAGTTAAAAATAACCTTTTTGTATTTCCCGGGCCTCCTAGCAATTTTAATAATTCCCATCACTTTTTTTTTCGAGCAGAAATACAAGTCCCTTATTTGGCAGAAAGAAAGCAGCGCTGTCACGTTGTTAATCCGCTCTACTAAAATAAAATAATCGCAGATGTCTTATTCTGACGTTGCAAGGAGATCCCCATCTCTTCGGGCACAAGTGAGATATAAAATATGTTTATCCTCATGTCGAAACAGGGGCCTCACCAAACTCAGCTACTTTCACAAGCCCGGGAAAGAGCAGCTACTGCCCTGGACTGTGGGAGATGTGATTGACAGAGCGGCAGAGAGAATCGGTGACACCACAGCTGTTGTATACTCTCATCAAAACATCAGCAAGACATACACGGAATACAAAAAAGACGTAAGTGCAAGCTCAAGGTATTCATAATTCTTGAGGCAGATTCCTGGAATCAAGTCTTCAGTGCGTAACGCTTTCCAGGAAGACAAGTGATCCCTCCTACTATTGTTAACTCTAGCAGCAAACATTCAATACGAACTGAGTAGGAGCCGCCATTTCTTACGTACTCTTACCTCATCACCAGAACACAGATTCATCGCAACTTGCGAGACATCCACATAAAACTTGCATCCTTGGCAAGTGACCGCTTCTTTATAGTAAAAGAAGTTTATCATATAGCAGTCCAATAACACTTCAACGAAAGTTAGAGTGCGAAGTTAACTCAATTAAGTATTAACTTCAGACTAGCTTAACGCTTAATTGCTTAAGCCAATTAAGCATTCACTAAACACAATTTAGCAGCAAGATTTCTTCAACAGTTGACTCATCTCCAACATTACAACAGTCATTTCGCCCTTTTCAGATAACGTCAACCAACGCTCGATTTGAGAAAGTCAAACAAATGTCAAGACCATCTTTTGATAGAACAAACCGAGGCACTTCAATCATCTATTTCACACTAGGCGTGTCATATGCCTAAACACGGAAGGGAGTGCTGACGAAATTATAATATGATTAAAACTACGATAAGAATTATCACTGCTGGGCACAATATGTTCGCGTATATGGCATTGTCCACACTCATTCTAAATAACGCTTGCGCAGTTGACGACAACATATCAAGTCAGTTACACAGGTAAAAAAATTTGTAATTATGCTAACGTGCCTATTGGAGTCATGGGGCACTGAGTGGATTTAGCAGCGGAGAGGACTATGTCGCCATTGCTCATGCGAAAATACTGCCCAGGTGCTGGCGTCATTACTCGTCGTAAGTGGCGTAGCAAATTTTGCCAAAAATACATAATCTGGCGGCACCATTGCCAACGAGAGCTTCATGTTTTAATGTATTGATTTTAACAGGAACAGAAGTTGGGTAATCTGTAGAAAGAATCATAACGCAGTTTGGCAGTGCAGCCTGGCATACTGTGACAACGTAGGTTGCAGGTTGTTCTCTGACGTCGCATTTCAAAATGGCGACTGCATCGAGGGGCGACACGGAGCGTTAGCGTCAAGGGCAAAACGACGGCAATCGACCTATGCGGTTGTCACGCTAGGAAAAGGGAACTGAATGCTCGGGGTCAGAAGAACGGATGTCGATGATCGGCAGAACATATATGGGGATGTGGAAGGCACCGATACTCCTCGATATTCAAGCGATAGTGGTAAATGCGAGCGATGTAGCCAATTAAGCAACAGTGAAAAGAGAGGGGTCGCTGGTCATTAGTTCTTCACATGTCATCTCCTCGACGTTGTGTGTAGGTTCGGTAACAAAGAAACGATATCAGGGTGCGATAATATAAGCCCTTCATTTTGATATAATTGACACCCACAGCCACGATTAAAACAAATATTTTGTGTCTGGGTCTCTTCATTGTCTTACAGGTAGATCAACTAGCTGCAAGCCTGGTGTCTCTTAAACTTCCAGCTGGATCAAGAGTTGCCATAGTGGTTCCAAGACTCTATGAAGGGGCACAGCTACTTTATGCGGCGTCCAAAGCGGGACTTGTTATGGTAAATGCGACTGAATTGTTTCGTTGCACATGCTTACTGCATATACAATGAGCGGCCGAACATATTTTGACTCCCACCTTTCGTTCTTTGTAGGTTGGTATCAACACATTCTGCACGGTTTCTGAACTTCAGTTTTGTTTGAATAAGGTAAGTTTTCTCCAGCTGAAAGATGTTTGCGTTGTTTTCTCGACACGTGTACAACGACGACCTAGAAGAGCGAACTATTCTAATCCACAGCGGCAACATTGAAGCTAGATAAAAAAGAACATAACGGAACAAGCATTTCGCAGAATTCCATCGAAATCTTAAGGCGGAGTATTAAGCTTTCGACCTAAGTAATGACGCTTACCAATCTTGGGCTTAAAATCATGGTGGCGAATTATTTGATCCCTTTTTTGAAATCACAGGAAACGCATTACCGTACTCCAGAAATGTTTAAACATTTCGCGACCGAGCAAAGCAATATTACATGAGCTTTCCTGACACCCAATCTAATGATGAGCAAGTCACACTTTTGAATCATGATGGTCGGCAACTGCGTCTGGTCTGTACTAAGACCAAGATGCCGGCTCCCACAACAATATAGGTCAACAGAGTGCCGAAACTCTAAGCGAAGTTGAATTAGTGTCTCTAGCTATGGCCCAAGCTTTTGGCTTCCGTGCACTCGCGCAGCTTGAGCGCGGCGCAAATCTGTACACGTGGACTCTTCACTTTTCTGAATTGAGAATGCAAGCTGGATCGGAACCCTGGGTCACATTACTCGGATAGCACGCTGCCGTTACTAGCTCCATCCGTCTTTAAAGTGAAAGAGAGGCACGCGGTGTTAAGGGATTTCACGTTAGCACGGCACCACTACGTCATGCATGTTTCATTGTCATCGTTTCAAACAAGCCTGTGAAAAACTTCGTCTTCTTCAACGGTACGTCAACACACTGTAATGGTGCCAACTCGCTAACTTGGTCCGAGCCCGAAACTAAGCCTCTTTCGACGCGTTGAGTGTACAGGACTTGCAGACGAACTCTGACGCTGTGCTCGTGCCCAATTTGTGTCTGCGCTCGAACTCATTGCGATGATATCACAATTCTAATGCGCAGGCTTTAATTATTTCAGGTGGATTTATTCAAACCCTACCTCACGGCAACAAAATCTTGCAGTTATAAGCCTCCTGCGGTGAAGCTTTGAACACACTTTGGAGCCCTCATTTTGGGCACTACAGGTTCACCCTATTGGGCCTCGCACTATTTGCGGCGCCTTCGCTAAGCGTTTTTATTTCTTTGTAGTCTTCAAGTACGACAAAATTTCTTTCGACGTCCGAAATCGGCCTTATTCAACGCCGCAAGACACCCCGAACATGCTACATTCATGCAACCACCAATAAGATACGCGTCTCTTCTATCTCGGTGGGGATGTCAAAACATCTTGCGTCCCAAGGCATTTTCTTTTTTAATTTTGGAACGCGTGAAACGGCGTGTCTTGGCTCATGCTCCTAATAAAATTAAGTTGTGCGTATGTTCATACAGCCTAGTACTTGATCTGCCTCAACGGGCGGCGAGTTTCCCAGGTGTAGATGAGAATATAAGCCAATGCAGTACAACCGCTAGCCAGGGTCTTTAACGTGCATCACGCAGTAGCGATACACTACCGCACGCCGGAACGATGCTCATCCAGGTCGAAACGGGCAGGGGTGGGGAATGAGCCCGGGATCCTGGGTTCTGCAGCGCGACCTTTCGCTCCACGTGCTCCGAGCTGGTGTGAGCTAGCCCACTCGGCCACCGATCCCCCCCCCCCCAACTCATGCTATTATACTACATTCACACTGGCGTTCAAATCGCAACCGCTAACCGGATGTGCTCGTTTTCATCATCGAATGCGCGTGAAACTGCGCTGAAACATTAATCAACCGCATTCACAACCGATTCGCGAACGCGGTTCAACCGCCAGTGTGAATGAACCATTAGTGTTTTAGCTTTGCCCTGCACTTTGATGCCGTTCGTATTTTAACGCGATAGCATTAGGGAGTTCGTGTCTAAGAAAATACGGCGTCGATATCGGCGTCAGTTTGACGAGAAAATCTTCATTGGTCAATAGGGTCATGACGTAACAAACACATGACCTCGAGCTCGAATTTAGAAACAAAACCTCACGTGAATCGTGACGTTACGCAAGGAGAAAGTAATTAAAACATGACATTTAATGCGAAGTTCGCCGCATATTTCAAGTGATTTTACTTTATAAAAAAATTAGTTTGCCCTAAGTTTAAAAACATAATGAAGTTTAGACGGGGGCGAGATTCGAACCAAAGGCCCTTCGGTTACGAGCCAGACGCACTGCCGAATAGGTAAATTTTTGTTCTTCAAGGGCCGATTCTCACATGCATCCAAGCGCTGATGTAGCGCTGGTCACGTGTCGTCAGCTACTTATCGTCTGCCATGAGCAACAGCTTTGACGATGCAATACAAAGCTGGTGAACGCTCTTGTCAGCATGCGCTTAGCGTGAGGTTAACGCTATGCTTGTAGCGCTCCGCTGCATGTGTGAACAGGCCTCAACGCAGTTAAAGTCTCCAAGCAGAGCTACGATTTTATTATAAAGTAAAAAGGTCGCAGGTGATCAAGAAACGTTACTCTGGCATTCAGCTCATTCGGCACATGAACGGCTTATTATTTTCCACATTATGTCAGGAACTCGCAAGTCGCACATAATGAAGCGCCCGCAAAGGTATGTCGTGACAGCTAAAGCAGATATATAAAAATATTTTCTAATAAACAATGAACATCCAGCGGAGATACCACAGCATGGCTAACGCATACCTAATAGGCTAATAGTCACACAGGAAACGTTGTATGCCCTGTTCTAGCTCTTCTACCGTCGACCGTTTGGTTTCCACTACGGCTAGAAAGTTAACCTATTTGTCTTCAAGTAGACCTTCCAACTAATATTGCTCCTTCCGGAAGTTAAACCATCTTACATTTAGGGTAAAAATTACGTAGGCTGTCAGTGAAAGGTAACGAAGAGGAGGACCGGGATGAGGATGGAAAAGAGGAGAAAGAGGAGGAATAGAAAAAGGAAGGGGTAAGTTGGGCTTTGTTCAGGTGTACTCTAGTGTGCAGCGGAGAATTTTCGCTTACTCGCGATGGTGTCAGCCCGGTCTTTTTTCCTCTTGGTATTCTCCTTGCACGTGCTAGGGATCATGTCCTTTGCTGACGGGGGTCACTTATGTTGTCAAACGTTTTATGTTTGCCTGTAGACACCGCTGACTGGTTCGGTACCTCTGTTTCCGGTGTTGACAGGATGCCCTTGATTGGACCTTCGTGGGAAGCTGCTTTCACGGCTTCTGTCGATGTTGTGTCTTGGAGTATCTCCGAAGCTTCCTTTTCAACTCGTGTTTTGCTCTCGTCGGAATTCCAAGGCAGTGACTACCTGGCTGAGCTTGAGTGGAGAAGACATTTGTGCTAGCATTTACGGCATCGGAGATGTCCATCAAAAGTTCCGGATTGGCGTCAGGGTCATAGCCGAAGCCTCGAAGTAGAGTTGCATAGCTTAAAGCACTCGTCACTTTCATGCCCAAATCTGTTACAACGTGCGTTTTTGGCGTCCGGCACAGTCTTCGAATATTACCGACCTTCCTGCATCGCAGACACAAGGATGGTCATCCTGACATCAGCAGACATATTGTATGCCGTAAACCTTCAGCAGGTGAGGGACGTCTTCCGACGTCACGTTGTCATGCACAGTTAGGCAGACCTCCTATTCAACGTTTCCATGTTCTCCATTCCTGGCACGCGCCACTTTTCTCGCGCCATGCTTCGAGCCGTGCTGAACGGTACTAAGGCGTCGATGACATTTTTATCTTCTAAGTATGACGGCAGCCAGATTAGCTTGAGCTTCTCTTCCTTTGAGTTCGGATCGATGATTAAACATTTCTCGTTTCACGCTTCCTTTTGCGGTTTTCAATTTTTCTGTTGCTTCTGGGCCAGCCAAAGTCGGAATCCACACATGGCTTATCTGAAACCATCCGACAGACACCACTTTGTTAAGATCGACGACTCCGTCCATTGCGAAAGTCAATTCCAGGGTAGGGCCGACGCGTGAGGTCAGCGTGGAGGAAGGCGGAGTGGGCGCACGAGGCTCCAGGTGAAAAACGTGTAAGTGTAATAGTATGCTCATCTTGGTCAGTTGCCGGAATAGGAACGTTTCTAGGGGCCACGGGTGCCGCTGGAGTGTTCCCCGAGCACACCTATGTAATTTTCGTCACCAGTATAAAACTAGAGGAAGAAGGGTTTTCTGGGCCTGAGATCGATTGTTGATTTTCGACGGAGAACATGAAAGCACGACCGTTCGAAACGGCGTCTTTTTCTTTCTCCCTAAAGACTAGGGCCATGCAGACACCTTTTCTATTGTATATAGGCCACACAGGCGCGCTTTCATGACTTGGGAACAAGAAGAGGTTTATATGTTCAGCTATCGCGTTCCACTCTTGAAGATGGAAGCTTAAGCATCCTCCTGTAAGTTAAGTTGTTTCTTCGTATTTTCATCGCGGTAGCATTTTGCACCAGGGCATGGCAAGCTTCTATTCCTGTGGCAGTTTCAGACGCTCAGGTTTATACTACACAAAACAAGTTCTAACATGTCCCTTTTCACGGCGCGCCCCTTGGCAATGCATCAGGCCTATCCGGCAAAACCGATCTCTTTCGCGTCCGGTGTCAAGCTACGGCGCACGCCGTGCACCGTGTTGCTTGGCACGAATGTAGCACAACATTCCCTGATTATGACGACAACGCTAACGGCGTCCGTGCTGTCGAGTAGCGTTGTACTATACAGTGGTTTAGAATTGGGTAGTTGGCTCACCATGCCCGCTGGTTGAGGTGGTTCATATCAAAATTGAATGATGGCGCTCAGGTCGACTCCCCTGAAGCTTTTTCGCGCCCTTTTGCGATAGCGTGCGTATCAGCGCCTGTGTTGGTTTTAATGTTTTCTCCGTTAGATGAGCTGGAAAGATTATAAATAATCGTCAGAACTGCGTCGGCCGAAAGCATTGGTTTCCCGCGCTGACCGCGTACCTCTTCGCCATTAAGTCATGCACGTAATCCCTAATTACGTACTGCGGTTCAAAATGTAATTCCAACGGTCTCGTCCAACGCTTTTCTGCTCGATCCAAGTTTCTTACCCCAGACCTTTCACCACGCCTTGTCTTCGGGTACACCAAACAAGGACAACTTCGGCGCTTCATTCACGCGAGCGTGTCCTGTTCAACAGCCAGGCGCGTAACAGTGGTTTTGCCGACGATTAGGCGTTTTTGAATATGAGTCGAAGAACAGAGCCTCAAAGCAACAGTAATCACAGTGACCTCACGGCAAAGGCACGCACACGAGCACACGCGAAATGCTGTCACTCAGGATGGTTCGCAGAGTACTGCGTTTTTTTACGTTACGTTACCTTTCGAAGGCTGACGTACAAGTCACCGGCACATTTGTGCTTCGCGTTAAGCGCGCCTATCTTTT
Source organism: Ixodes ricinus (assembly GCA_037355805.1). Taxonomy (NCBI): domain Eukaryota; kingdom Metazoa; phylum Arthropoda; class Arachnida; order Ixodida; family Ixodidae; genus Ixodes; species Ixodes ricinus. Next base: position 67,976 of record JAZHYW010020651.1, read on the forward strand.
TCAGAAGATTGTCTCGCATGCGAGATTCAAGACACGACGTATGTGAACCAGCCTGTAATACCGGAAGCCGAACGCAAACACACGCGGCCGTGCGTAGCCGCGATGCAGGACGCTTCGGTACGGATGGCTGGATGGGTTAGCGGCTATTCTCTTCCGATTGGGCGGAGACTCGAGAAATCGACAGCAGCGTGCCTGTCGGCCTGCGTAAAATCCGACATAGACCCCCCTCGGCTCAAAAGCTCGAGCTGGAAAGGGCGGTGAACTCACTACCCCAGTCTCGCCCACTATACGTGAACACTGCAACAAAAATGGAGGAGAAATGGAGGAAAACGATGTTCCTCCCTGTTGCCAACAGAAGGGAGGAAATTGCACCCGTTCCTCCATTTCCCCGATTTGCATGCAGCGCCACCTGCTGGCGCTTCAAAAAGGGGCAAAAATTCTCCTCCGCGTTCCCGGCAGCAGCGACGGTCGAACTGCCGCTGCCGCCGCGAACATGTTCAATGGCGGTGACGGCAACTTCAGGGCTTGGTTACCGTCATCTATATCAATCCCACTAACCGCCCATTCGCGGCGCTAGCAGAGAATTAAAATTGACACAGGGTGTGCTCGGGTGGCGTACCTGGCGCTATTTTTTGAGCGGAGGATTTTGGACACACGCTGTGCATGTACCTGTGAAGGTTTCACTGCCCCGAAGAGGTGTTGTACTTGATCCAAGATGAGCTTCTTTAATGCTTCGAGAGAGCTTCGAGAGAGAAAAAGCGGAGCTGCGAGCTAGCGGGGATACACTAGTTTAACAATAAAGCGCGGCGCCTAGCGCGGCGTGTGTCTCGCGAGAATCACGCCATATGCGCCCTCGTCGAGATCGCGCTTGTTCATTGTGTATAAAAGCTTGCTGCTGCTATAAGTACAGGTGGCGATTTATCCCTGGCATGGTAAGTGCGGCCACTTTCGTCGCGATACTTGTTGCATGACAACTAGATCATAGTAACCGCTGGAGCGAGGGAACAAAAAAATTACGGCCAGACACGAAACTATGGCTACCCTTAACCATCGCGCATGCCTATTTGCTTTAACTTTAATAACAACTAGGGCGCACAAAAAATAAATCGCCGTGATCTTGGACTTTTTTTTTTGCGTGATTACGTAGTTGTTAAGATCGCTTTTCTATTCGAATTGACCCGTCGCTTATGCTTCTACCCCCGTCACCTCCACGAGAAACGTATACTCTTGAAATAAAAGCGTACGTACCATACAACGAAATCATAATCAGAACCTGTTTATTTTTGTCACAGCGAATTTACACATATGTGACAAGGGAGCCAGGAAAAAAAGCTGCAAGTTTACAGCTTGACGGGTTCCTGCCCCCAAAACACAGGGCAGAGCGGCACTGTCATCGAAAAACGCAAGAAACACCGTGAAAGTAACTTACGTAACATGACATTTAGCAATATAATAAGTATCATCTCAATAAACATTGAAATAGATAGATATAACAAATTGCATTTTTTGCATTAACCTCAACCTGTCAAAGTTACTTTTTGTTGTTCTCCCCCAGATCAGATGGCAATAACAAAGAATTGAATGAAAAAGGAAATTATATAATATTTTTTTTTATAGTTATAGGAAATACTTTATTATAATTGCTCATTATTCCTACTACTTTACAAAGTGTTTTTTTTTATATATGTAAGAAAAATGTGATTCCACGACATGTGTTCTGAGAACACAACGCCGAAGGTCTTTACGTTGTCAACGAAATCTACTCTATTTGCCCCGAAGAACAAATCACTGGACAATGCTATCCGTGATCCTGCGGACATTTAAAAAGGAATGCTTTTTTTTTTGTACGGGTTAATAGACCGAGAAGTTATGGTGACCCAGTGTTTTAACTTTCGTAGCAAGTAGTTTCTTTTTGAAGTGAGTTTGTCTTCTCTTGAGTCAGAAGAGAAAATGCTGGTATCATCTGCATACGTAATCAGCTTGCGGAAGTTTCTTTCTTTGTAATATCATTGACGTAAATAATAAACAACGGGGGACCTAATATGCTTCCCTGTGGATCCCCAGAGAAAATGCGCTGCATGTTGGATGACGAGTTTCCAATCTGAACATATTGGCGGCGATATTGAAGGTAGGACGAAAAAGTGATAAGGAATACCACGTATGCAATAACATTTTAACTTGTCAAGATGTGTCTGGTGGTTTATTCGATCGAACGCTTTGCTAAAATCAATGGAAATCCCTATAGTTAAAAGGTTATTCTCAAAATGTTTTAATATTATTTCTTTCCGTACAAGTAAAGCTGTTTCTGTGGATCTATGTTTCCTAAAACCGAATATCGATTCCCTCAACAAGGAGTATTTGCCCAGAAAATTGAAAAGTCGAGAGCTCATGGTTTGTTCAATATGTTTTGAAAAATAGGAACGATGGGGATCGGACGGTAGCTACTCAGATTATTCCTATCCCCACCTTTATAAATAACAGAAACTTTAGCAGCATGCATCCTCTTCGGGAATATACGGGATGATCATATAAGATTATACAAATGAGTTGGCATGAAAGTATGAAATCCAAGAGAAATTTCACAGGTCCGGTTTGGAGATCCTCACAGTCATCACTACGGCTATTTTTAAGGTTCATAAATGTGGATAAAACTTCGTCTTCTTAAGTAAAATTTAAAAAAAAAATGGTTTCATTGCATGTGGTAAGAACTATTTGCGGCTGTGCTGTTATAGGCACTGTTTCCCTACATTCACAAAATAGTCATTGAATTTATTGCTAAGTTCGGTACCGGATACTTCCCTATTATTGATGGTCACGCTTTCAATAGCGTCCTGGTTCCACTTTCCGCATTAAGGAGTTCAAGCACTTCAAATACGTAATTTCAGGCGGCCTAAAACAAGGCTCATCTAATTTGGCAGCAAAATAACATTGTTTTGCAAATCTTAACTGCGTATTTGCGACAGTTTCTAGATTTTTCGGAGCAACACAACTTTACTTCGTCTCGAATTTAAAAAAAGAATCAGAGAAAATTTTTTTTTTTAATTTGTTTCAAGAGCTGTTTATTGGTCCAGGGCTTTCGAGACTTTTTGTTGACATAAATTGTTTTGTATGGAAACGCTGTGCAGTAGGCACTTTTCACCCCGCTTAAGAAAAGAACTGAAATAAACGCTGTGCGGGTTATTTCAGTTCTGTGTAAAACAGAACGGCATATTCAGTCGACAGGAACGAGCACTGCGTTGCGGCGAGCAACTGCGCCCGACACACGTTGTAGTCCGCCACCATCGAGATTACGACCGGCTTGCGGGAAACACGCGTTTCTTGAAAAACCATAGCCCCGCACTAGAGATGACACTGAAATGACGATTCGGTGAAGGAACGAAGCAACGGATCCGGAAAACAAAATCAACAATTCGTTCGGGAAGAGTCCACTTGGAAGGAAGGCTCGTACAGACATTCCATTCTGGTTGCGGGACGAAGTGGGGGAGAAAGGAGCAGATCCGCGGTCTTGAAGGGACGGATGATTCACCAAAGCCGACGGTTCACCGCTCCTTTTTTAGTTTTGCCGCATTGCCTGCTACTGTGTGCTGCATATCAAATAACGCACTCGCAAAACAAACAAAACACAAAAAACGTTTCAATTTTTTTTATGCGGTTATTATTCCGCAGTTTCTCTCGTGTCGAGAAACGACAGGCGGCTGTAGTACACGATTAAGCCAACTGGCGTCATCAACACGGGTCTCAAATCTACTCGTCGCAAACGTACTGGACGTACTTGCAAAAGAAGGAAAGATGAACATAAGCTTATTTTATAATAAGTTCACACTCCTCTAACGCATTCTACTTAGATAGCGACATTAATAGACGATGACTATCAATTGCTGTACAAACCTTTATTTTAGCTTTAATGGGCAGTATTAGTAGGCCGTATTCGCCGCAGCGTGCTAACGTACCCATAGCGCTCCCTTTATCCAGCCGAAAGACCTTGAACTATTCAGACAAGGCTGGCGGCGCGCTATGCGCAGCTGCGGCGTTTTTGTTAAGGAATACCGTAGCAGAGGAGAAGCTTACGATCTACTACAACTCTTTAGTGTCCGAAAGAGTTGCGTCGCGTTAGCTCTCGTAACACTATATTCTGCACCGGGTTGCAAATGTTTTACTAAAACATGAAAACACGGCTTCGCTACTGTACATATACATCAATTCATGTTTACAAACAAACCGGAGAGCCCCTATCGAACGTCACCGGCACCGCGCATGCGCGATGGAGTGTGGGCAAGAAGCTCGCCGTCGCCCATAAACAAATCATTGAAATGCGACGTTTTCGGCGTCGGTGTGAATCCCTGCCCTTTTTTTGCGTTCAAATTGTTCATTCTACGTCTTCCTAGCAACGTCTGACTACTTGAGCTGCCTCAGGGAAATTACCGAGGCTCGTTACACCGCAAAACTTCGCGTGAATATTGTTTAAATATAATTGGAATTGATAAATTTGTGATTATTTAATATTTATTCTTTATTTATTTCCGTTATAGATAGATTCGAGCTAGTTCAATAGCAGTTAAAAAAATCAAGCCTAAAACTGCTTATTGTCGTGGAGGGCCTGTTTCTCTGGCGGTAACGAGGCCCGGTGGCTTCGAGTCGACCATAGGGTGTTATCACGTGCATTGCTCCAGCGCCCTTATTGGGACGTGGGGCCTGCAGCCTCCACAGTTCGCCAAGTTATTGTGAAAGCGAGTATACACGGAAGAAACGAAAATATCATCATGGCAACGGTTGCAACTTAATAAATGAGTTGAAAGGCCTGTTTATACTTGCGATCAACCAATCACATATGGAGAATACTATGAGCTAGACTAGTTTACTCGTGTTTGGTCTTCAGTGCTATTGGATTAGTAGCCAAACAGTACATGAAATGCGCAATGCAGGAGTTTTCAATGATTCTGCGCTGTTGGTTTCTCGCAGTGAACGAGACCAACGAATCAGCATGCGTTGGAAACTGCCCAGTGTCCAAGCTTGTCGTTTTTTTAAACTTGCGGTTATACTTTGTTTTCAAATGTTTGTGCAAGGTAGTGCAGAACATGGTAGGAAATAAATATAAAAATGGTTTCAATCCTGGTTTTAAGTAAAATTTATATCGTGATTCAAAGCACTCCAGTTTTTCTGTGATGATTTATAATTTACTTTTATTAAGCACACACACGACAAAAAAACGAAATATGTTCTTGTTTATTGTTTGTTTGTTACTTAATTCTATTCTTGCGCATATTTTGTATTTAAATAAAATTATAGCCAAACACGTGACGATCCAAGCGGCACATGAAGACAAATGCCAATCAAACTATTCTTGAACACTTGCCGCCGTCTGTACTTGATATTGAAAAAACTGAAATTTTTTTTGAGTGAATGATCATATTTTGTGATTGAATACTGAACTCCATGTGTAATCTATCTATATGTAGTTTTCTGAAAAATGTAATATCAAAAGCTGCTTCGTAATTTAATGTCAGGTTATTTTCGTTAGTTGACGTAATTTCTTTTATAGCATGAGGAAATAACACCATTTTAAACTTAAACTTAAACTTAGAGCGCATGGTTTCTGTACAGTTCATTGCCTACTTTTTAATTTCACTACATCCAACACACCGTTCATATAAATTATCTTGGACATTAGGACGTTACAAGTCGAGAAAAACAAAACGATCAATATCAGGAACTGTGGTCTATTAAAAGGTTAATAAAAAACCTGGCAACAAAGAATAAACGCCATATGGAGACATTAAAGTAAAGTCTCAAAGCAGGTCTTTCATTGGACATTAACTTTATGACTGTAGAATGCATAAACAAAAAGTTATTAAACGTCAACAAATAAGCAAAACGGCCTCCACTGTGGGCTCGCACCTTAAAGGTTGAACTCCACGGAGCGAATTATGCGACGAATAACTGACGATCTTCGCCGGACAGCACGCTCGCTTTGCGCGTGCCGTAAAAGCCACTGTGTGGATGCCATGCGCTGAGCAAAAGCCGCCGTGCGAAGATCGTCAATAATTTGAGGCATATTCGTGCTATGGAGTCCAGTCTTTAGTCACCTAGACCGGCGGCGAAGAGCTCCTGGCCCGAGCCCACCCTGAGTGCCCGACGTGCATACGCACCTGCGAGTTACTCGTTTGTTCCGAAAACCTTCTGCGCCATCTATGACTAAAAGGCAACAAATAAATCGCGGGTGAATCCCCCTTAAAAGAACCACCAATTATTGATCGTTGCCTAAGCAGTCGATTGGGTGCCGCTTAATACGAATAACTGCGACTCAGAATAACAAGAGGGACGGTACAAGTTCGGTTCCCCGTAATAAAGGGTGTCCTGCTGGCGAAAGAGAAACACAATGCAAGGTGCAACACATACCTTAAGTACCGAACAGCCTTGGCCATATTACAGAAGTTTTTCTTTTTTTCTAATAAGCTGTCATTTAAATGCAACTACATATTAAGTGTCGCAGCGCACGTGCTGAGACAATTTCTAAGTGGTAGAAGGCACAGTAAAATTAGCTCTTCATCCAAGCGGTGCTATGAAGACTGTAAATTGTTCATTCTACGGTACTAGGATTTCTCTTGTCCCGAATCGTTTCGTAGCACCAAAGTCCCCTTCGTGCTTAACCTGAACCTAGTATCTAGCGCTTAATTTCAAACCAGAGCGGTGCGGTGTGATTCGACATCCACGATAGTTTTCAGAACACAAGGTAATTGGCGAATAGCGCACCAGTACTTGCGAACGCGGTTCTCTTACATCATTCGCTTGGCATTGCAAACAATGAGTAGATAACGGCATCATGCGCCGGTGGAAAGTGAAAACCTGTGACACTACTGCGACCCCTTCAGGCCAATGCCAAGTTCACTTGTTATTTTGCCTGAAGCAAAAGCTCGCCCTACGTGTGACGTCCTGAAGAGTTGTGCTGCCCCTTCCACACTCCTCCACAACTCATTGGAATCACGGAGCAGGCGGGAGATGTAACGCAATTCCCCTTCCGGACAGAAATGAAACTTCGAGCTTTCGCCCTAAGTGCCGTCTTGATAGAAATAAAAAAATGCATCAATTTCTTTCAGACGGGGTGTGCGGCTGTGATCCTTGCAGATAAATATACCGATAAAAATTATTACAAGATGTTGCTCCAAATTGCACCGGAAATGGAGAGGTCGGTGCCTGGAGAGTTGAAAAGCCAAAGGTGAGGATTGAAATATTTGGATTTAATATGCAAGAAAACGTAGCAGCTGAATCTCTTGGAAGAGGAAATAACGTTTGCTTCATCCTTCCGGGCTACCGTTCTTGAAACACGTCATCACCATAGGTGACACCCGGAAGCCGTAAGTAACTAAAATCATGCATGTATTATTCTGTGTCACGAGTGTCATTAGAAAAACTCGCTACTTTTTATATTCTTGATCTGTTTATCGTGATTTATAAAGGTATATTTAGAGTCCTCGACTCTTCTTTGAATATATCCTCCGCAGCTGAAGAAAAAAGTATTTGTAATAAAAATATTAAACAGTAATTTGCGCTAGTCAATTAAGGTGCAATGAACTCAGTGCGTGGTAACTTTTATTCAAATGTATTCTGTAAGAAACGATAATCAGTTGTACCTACCTGCAAATCTGAAGACTATCAGTTCGAGTTTAAGCGAGTTACAGCACAATGCGAATTTATTACGTTATTACAAGCGTTGTCTATGAATTGAAAAAAAAAACTTATCCTGGTCGTAGTTAATTTTAAGATATCAATTACAGAATACTTCGTGTTTTTTGTTTCTCAGTTGTAAATGAGATACTAAAAAATAACAAAACGAGGAAGATTGTTGGGATGGCAAAATTATAGACATTCCGTAGAAACTACGTAGTCTGTGAAAGAGAGTGCAATTTTAATAGAGGCTCAACCACGAGCGGAGGGAAAACTGGAGTATGGGATTCGTATATGATCTTGCCTTTTGCCACACAACACTTTTGAAAGGATCTTGCGAGAAAAATATAATAATATTTGAGTCATGCATATGAAACCAAGTTAAGCTTTAGTTTCGCTGAAGCACAAATATTTTAGAAGAAAAAAAACAAAAACCGCCATGCACACATATGTTCAAATTATCTCATTCTTATTAGTGCCACACATTTCTGATTATCTTAAGAATTGTCCCCGTATTACAAAAACGAATGAGCTCATTCAACCCAATGCATATACGTAACAACGCTATAGCAAATAAAATACCGTAAAACCGTCACCTCGTGATCCCACGACGCCAAGCCTTATCTAAAAAATCGGGTGAACGAGACATGTGCGCGAAAGAACATTTTTTTACCATGTAATTTATTTACCCACGATTCTCAAAATAAGGCAGTTTTGTCAGCGAAACCCCACCTTCACTTTTCTTCAAGTTAAGCAAAGTGATAGAGGCAGAGTATGATCTCCTGGACTAGTATTTGAAGCGCATTAAATAATGTGTGATGGTGCTTTGATTAAGCGTGGATTTCTTCTTCTCCCCGAACTTTACATCCCTGGTCAATGCCTTGTCGCTCTATGCTCAACTTGTTTATAAAACATGCATCCTGGCTGCTACAAGCCATCGTTCAACAGGAACAGCTGGAAGGTTATTAGGTCGCAAAGGAATACAATCTATTTCAAAGTAGCTACGTATTTTTAAATCTTCGAGCCTTACCAAGTAGCACAAAGTGGGCTCCATAAGGGGCGCCCTCGGGGGTCCTACGTCGGTTTTACAACTGCGGACTGCGGAAGAAGTCGGCTCAGATTGGGCAGCCCAAATGGTCCTTCTTCGTGGGACCCAAAGCGGGCCAACTTGGGCAGCCCACCTCAGCTTCCCTCGTGTGACTAACTGGGGGCTACTTAGGTAGCCCACAAACATTGCCCTCACATTGCCCACGAGGCAGGATTGATAGATTCGGCTACATTGTGCCAAATTGGCTACTTTTTAAGGTCCATGAACATTGAAAATTGAGGTTGGTTACTTGGCTACTTCCTGGCTACTTTTTGAATGCTGGTGCGTTTTATTTCAATGATGACGACCAGCCTTAACCTGTAACGCCGTGACACTTTTGCATGGACGCTTCGAGTGTTTCAAAGAATTTTAACAACTGTGGGCGGAAAGTAGTTTGAGAACAGCGGATAGCGGTTGGTGGTGCCGCAACTAGCAGCGGGTGGGTAATGCTGTTGGGCTTGCTACTCGTCTGAAACAAAATACAAAAAAAAATTAGGTCTGAAGATTGCTCTGTTCACCACCTGCCAGGTGCCCATGAAGTGCCTGCGTGAACGTTGGGGAATACTGGACTTTGTGTTTACTTACATGTATACGATATGTACAACTCGATGTAATATACTACTTTTTCTTTGATCGTTGTAGCTGCTGCAAGAAAAAATAAAAAAACGATGTTGCACTTTTTTTTTGCGCATACTGAAAATCGATGGTTTTGTTCAGGTTGTGCGGGCTACAGTTGAGCTGCTAAAAATTCCTCGGCTCCAGTTGGCTACTTTTTCGGCTACATTTGGCAATGGTTTGGCGTGCTTTTTTCTCGAAGACCTGCTAACCCTACCACGGGGGGGCCTCCTGGGGAATACCACATGCCCCCCCTCCCTCGTGGGACGTGCAAGGGGCCTACTTTGCCAGCCTACAAAGGATTCTGTCGAGGAATCTCTAGTATATTTGTATTCAACTACATATTACGGAATGGTTTTGTTGATTTAATTTATGAAGGACAAAAAAACAGAGTTGTGAGAATAGCGAAATTCCAAGTCAAACCCCATTTGAATCGTAAATTGCCGAATAGAGGCCAACCGTTGGAATGTCCAACCGAATACAAATACCAAACCAAAATGGTATACCTAATGTTCACGAGAGTATACTAATCGTCAACTATTTGTACAATGTTGTCGAGGCTAGCATAGTTTTCGCAGCGTTCCTAAGCTTCTGCTTAGAGCGAGACCATGAGCAAATGAAGCACAGTGCAGGAACACGTGCTCCCTCAGTAATGCGAGGCCTGTAGCGCTATGGACCTGTGCCAGCCTCGACAGCGTAGTACAAGATAGTTGATGCCCAGTATAAATTCGCATTTTTCGCCACTAGGAAAAACAGGTACATATAAAAGCTGTTTTATGTAGACAGTTGCGTCGTGTACAATGGTGGTATTCCCTTAAATGATCAACTCTCATTTTTTAAATCTTCCGAGCGTTTCTTTAACTGAACAAAAAAGGGCGAATGGAAATAAACTTTGACAAGTCAGTTTTAATGACGTTTACAAATAGAAAAACGCCTTTTGTTTTTGGCAATGGAAATAATGATATTGTCTTTTTTATTTTATTTCATTTCATTTCTTTTCGCGTCCTTATAAGGCTTGTGTACGTCAAACGTACTTCGAAATGCCCTCTCAAAGAGGTCAAATTAACCACGTTTAAAACTCTAGTTCGGCCAATTTCGAAATATAAATTTTTTGGCTGGCATCCATGTTAAAGGAAAGAGCATTAATTTTTTTATTCAATCAAGGCTAAGGCTATTAGGTTTGTTTACGAAAAATATGATGGACATTTGTCACCATCGTCTGTGCTTGTCCTCCGTGTTTTATTCTTTCAATTTTATGGATTCATGTTCAACCCGCTCGCCTTCACCAGTCATTCCCTATGATGACTTTATATTGGAAATGGAGAAATTTACCCTGCCTTGGTGCATGATTCCTAAAGCGATATTTCTAGTTTTATGCTTTTGTTTCTTGTTCGATATTGATTTTTTTTAAGCGCTGTCTTCCAATACTTCGATGTCCTCAATTGGGGATCTACAAAATAAAAAAATGAGAGCGATAGCTTTTATTGCGGTTGGTCAAAACCTACTTTTATACAGATCCACCTATCTTTTACTTACATATTTGTCACTGAAGTACTCAAGGAAAGAAACATACTGCACATATGAGTCAATTCCCCTCTCTTAAACTGAATCAACGCGGGTATAGTTACAGCTTTAAGGGGGATTTTCATTTGATTGTACATGCAAATATAGCTCTTCGGTCACGAGTGTCCAGCGTATCTGCCGCCAGCCGTAGAGGACTCTGCCGCCTCACAAGACTGAAGCTGGCGCATCTTGCTGGCCTGTCGTTACGAAAAGGTGCACGGGCGAGTGGACGAGACAGAAATTTCTATATGGCACAAGGCCGACGCCGCGAATGCGGCTGGGAAATCCCTGTAACGTATGCCGCTGGAAAAGAGCGTGACAAAGGGCACGCGGAACGAATAAAGGCATATCACGAATAAACGCCGAGTTTCCACCCATCCTCGTGTGCGTAGTCAACACGCTAGAGGAATGGACGGCTGTGGCTGACCCATTTGAATCGGATGACGCCTCCTCCACTTCGCCCTGGCACCTCTCTCGACGCCGTGGCGAGGCGTCGAGAGTGGAAGAAGGCCAGTTCAATTATCGCTGTCATTTTTGTTTTGATAGTTTTTTTCCATATAAATAGACTTGACGATTAAAAATAGGCTTATACTGCACAGAGCTGGCTGTAAATGACCCAAACCATTTTAGTTCAAAACGACGGCCTGCGTGCTCTTCGTCGAGTCCTTGGAAGAAACCGGGATCAGGACTGTTTTATTCGAGGAACACAAAAAACTAACCATTTTGAGCCGAAATGGTTCGCTTTTCAATCTTTCAATACAAGCATGATTTCCATCAGTGGTTCTCAAATAGGGGCCCGTGGAAAATTTGGGATGCGCGAGGGCATTCTATGGGTCCACGAAGCCCTGCCTCATCAGTCAAGCCCGACAATAAAGGTTGTAATTTTTCAGGTTGAGCAGAAACGTTTGAATTTTCGGGTAAGTATTTTGGTGCGTATGTCAGCGGGAGGAGTCTACTTCACATTATCCCTTAGGTATTGCAACTTAATAAATCATTATCATAGTTAACCTATGCATTTTTCTTCACCTCATTACAAACGGGGTCCTCCTTCACCTAACCCGTTCTCCAAGGGGCCTGCGAAGCATCATGGGTTGAGAACCACAGATTTAGATCTAACACAAGACGCTGGAGGTAATTCCTCTATCTATTCATATTGCAAAATGATCCCCAGTGGCCTGTGTTACAACGAATAAAACCGAATTTTTGCGAGCAGCTCGAATATTTGATGCATAGATTTAAACGAAGATTGAACTACAAGGTATCAAAAAGTTGAATAGTTGAATCTAATACGAAAAGTTGACGATCAGTATTAGATTCGAATTCGAAACTTAAGTATTCTCTCTCGCCCTCAAACATGCGGCATTTTAAAATATTAGTAGTAAATAAATACTATGGATGTCCAACTTTCTTTTATATGGAAGAGGAGTTCATATATTTATTTAAACGAGGAGAATATGGCCTGCCCTTGAAATGTGGCAAGTTTTGCTCTATCTGAACATAATGAGCTATTGCAATTGTACGGCTTGCTAATAGACCACTACCCGCACCCGCTCCTTCCTCCAGTAATCAACAACAGGTATAGTGGCGCCTTTTTTTAAAATTAACTCTTATAGTTTACTTTTGCGCAGCAATTTGGAACTGATTACATGACGGTGTTTTTTAAGTAATATAAGCTCATTGAATTAGTTGAATTAGACAGCTATCAGACGGGTGTCGCATAAGCAATTCTTCGTTCATGCTTTTTATTTTGTGCGTAGAGCGGATAGAGCAACAAGGTAACCTTTACACATTCGAAACTTGCTGGTCAATGAGAGAATGAGGACGACCGGGCCTCTCCTTAACATGTCCGTCCTCCAGCACGCGAAGGTCGCATCGTATCTTGCCTTGACTACGCGAGCACGATGGCAGAAAGTCCTCAGTGCCGTTCTCCTTCCACTCGTGACATTACGGAGCGCAAGTGTACGAAAGGACGAGAAGAGTCGCCGTGCGAGGGTGTGGCCCCGTGCTCGACGAAGCAGCCGCTTTTCGGTTCGGAAGAAACATCTATAGTCGGTGACAGGTTTATATTCCAGTGCAAGCTCTTCCTACTCATGTCCGCTGCATCAGAAGGAATGCTGTAGAGGAGCGACCTCTTTTTCAGCGTCCGCTTTGCTAAAGTGTAACGAGAAGGGAGGAGTTTTCCCTGAACACTGAATTTGTCACAGACTATAAAGCCCTTCACATCCGCGGTTTATCAGCTGGTCACCATCGGGCACACGCAGTCAACAGAAGGATGTGGATAAAAATGAATCTGATTCGTCGGATTAACGATCGGATGTGGATGCAATGGGCTGCAGAGGCGAATTGGAAGCGGATTTTTGCGGGGACGTATCTGCATTGTTTTTTGCATAGGCGGCCCATTAACGTGTTCGACCGCAGAGTATAAATTGAGGAAGACTGTAATACTCTGAAGAAGACAATAAAAAGAAAATATTATTCTAGAAAAGTGACAATCGGAAAGAAAGATCTGAGTGTAACCAATGATGGCTCTAGAGCGTCTATCTCACCAGAAATGATAACTCTAGAAAATGCCAACAATGCAGGGCTATCAAACACACCTGGAAAACGTGTTCTTGTTTACCAAAAAAAACCTGAAAAACATTATTCGGGCAAAAACGAATAGGAGAAACTACCAAAATAAAAAAGCCTTTGTCACCTTTTCTTCAGCCCTCCTTTAAAAGATCCGTTCTCGCTCAATCGAGACGTCTGCAAAAGTGTGGAACAGCAAGTTAGCCGTGTTCTCGTCTATTTTTCCGCACTGGGGCTAAATTTTGGCAGTTCTGACAGGGAAACGCGAAAAAGCGTTTCGGCGAAATAGAAAAAAAGTCCTTGCACTGTCTCGTAAACTTTATTGGCCCCTTCAAGGTGGCGAGCGGTGCTTTGGAGTCGTCTTTTCATCTGACTTTCTATTTGGTGGTCCTTTGGCGAACAGGACTTCTGAAGCATTTAAGGCGAGGAATTAACAACTTTGAGTTTCTGCAGGCGGTCAAACATGCAGGCTCACGGCCCCTTTAAGAAAACTCATACCTGCACAGCTTGCACAGGTTTGCTTCATTTCTTTATACACCGCATACTAAAAAAACAAGAGTGGGCTTTATAACCACTCAAAAAGGCTTCATGTACAATGATTACATAAGTATTATCGCGGCTGCCAAAGAACGTCGAGTGACAAACTAAGCTCAAGTCGAAAATGGCGAGGGTATATCTGCTTAAGCACCTCCTCCGAAAAGAGGAACACATCCGAGGGACGCGGTTGTTCTATCTTGTTTGGGGGACACTGACGACGAAGTAGCAGACACGCAAGTGATTAACTAAAAAACAAAACACCGTTTGCAAGTGGATCCAGGAGACTGAATTCGATCTCATTTGTGGTGAAACATAAGCCAAAATAAGTTTCCGTGCCTCACTTTTGTAGTGAAGTTCGTGCATGCCATTTTACCATCAAAGGTTTCCGAGAAAGATACGTCTCATTGGCGGGCCATGAAATTCAAGATAATCCAGTCAGAATCCGTTTATCGCTGCCGATCATCTACTTCTACAAAGCAGCCTCGACAACTAAAACGTTGCGCGTGTGTGCGTTTTCTTTACTCGACAGGTTGCAAGTTGCTGCTAAGTCTACATTCTACATCTCTGCTCGCATTGATCATAATCATAAAGTCGGAATGCCAAATTTTAAAACTTCGTTGTTTCAATATGCTTTTATTCCTCAAACATCATTGGATTGGAACCACCTTCCCGCCTCAATAGCTAACATTACTGATATTGTTTTGTTTAAGAGAGTTCTAACTAACATGTGCACATTGTAATTATTATTTTGATGTCCACTCCCCTCTTCAATGTATTATTACCTTGAGGGTATTTTAAATAAATAAATGAATAAATAAATAAATAAGTATTTGGTTCTGAGCAGGCAGTGGTGGTCTTGTGTTTAATACTGAAACCGATAAAAGTTTTCGCCATCATTGAATCATGTGAAATTGTCTCAGTTTTGTCTAAGAGTATTTCGCTCCAGTGGACACACGCCTTTCCGGTGGCATCTTTTTTTATTATTGACCTAAATACAATTACTCATTGCTATTAGTCTTTAAATCATTCATTATAATGTTTAAGAAATATGAAACTCCTCGAAGTGGGTGCTACGAAGCAAAGAAGGAAAATAGCTATTAAAATTTCCTTCCTTTAATCTCATCTTCTGGGCAAAGTGTCGCCGAGTCTCACGACGATCTCGGAACTGCGACCCTCTTTCTAATTACGAGATGTGTCCCTAAAAGAATGAACGCTTATTATAGAAATACGATAAAAAAATGCAATGAAATTACTTTCACCGTATTTTGACTTGAGGCACTTTTTGTACAAAGATTAGCAAACTGCTCTTTAAGTACCAACAAGATGCTTCCTTCTTTTCATTCATGCATAATATTAAGATGTAAAATGAACGTACGGATTATTGTTGCTAGGATGAGGTTCAACAATTTCCGAATGCGGTTTGTACGCGAATAGAAAGTATCTGAATGCGGATGGAATGCGAATACTAAAATTTATGAATATTGAGGATACGGTTCGGGAGCGTATACAAAGTCTGCTAATGTAAGATCGGATGAGGATTATCAAACTCCTGTCCGCAAAGGGCTGTAACGATAACCTATTTCTTGGATTTTGCGTTTTGGGAGTGCATTTTTTTAAATCGGAAGGTGTTTTTGGAGTTGCTTTTTTTTTATTCTCGATGTTTCGAAATTTTGGAGTTTAATTTGCCGTCGTGCCAATTGTTCACTATTCAATACAAAACAAACAAAATTCTAAATTTAAGTGCATACTATTCAAAAGAACTCGATTCTATCAAATGATATTTCTCCTGTTGAATTCCTGTTGTTTCCCTTTTTATTGGTATGACTAATTGTCCCATATAAAAAATATGTCAACTCCTGAACATAATTGCTAGAAAATTGACTTCCTTCCCATCCTATTCCAGCGCTCGGCCTGCTACGCGGAAAGGCGTGCAGAAGTAATTTCAGCTCTCCAATTCAATGAATAAATCTATGACGCTTAGCCAGACAAGAGAAAACCCTTTCCGCCTCGTAAAACACAAACAGTAAGGTCCAAATTTAAAATGAAAACATTGACTTTTATCGTGGACCAGACGTACAAGGAGCCATTGTCGTGAATGAAACATTCGAAGTGATAAATAGTATATCCATTTATATTCACTCGTCTGAAATTTGAAACGAAACTGGTGTGGCATCAACTGAAGATCACTGACTGATACTGTACAATCACCTATTTGTCGGTTACAGTCTTTTTTAGCTTTGTGACATCAAAATTTGGATGTTATAGAATAAGTCCATATTGAATTCAATAAATATATCAAAGTTTTTCGAATTTTACCGCAAACACAATACTCTACCTATCAGCGATGATACATTGAAACGCGCCTGGTAGTTGCTAGTGGAATGAACCTTATACCCTTCGCGGTTATTCCTTTCCTCTTTCTCGAGGACTGACATTCGTTTCCTAACAAAATACCGGTTTATATTCGAAGGCCACGGAAAAGCCAATACATCAATTGCTCGGTGTAGCTCAAAGCACCGACATTCCCGCTTTCGTTGAATTATAACTTCGGCATCATTCGCACACAAACACTGTCGGCACAACCTGTTTTTTATCGTAGGTGGTTACAAGAAAATGTTATGCATTCATGATTTATAAACCCTTTTACTGTTTAGAAACATAAAGCGCTGCTTGTGTCCCAAGCGATTTTCCATCGCTCAGCCATGCAAGCTTATCCAGATTGCTGCAGTCATCAGTGCTAAAAAGCATAAATACTACACGGACAATAAACGGAGATTTAGCGATGGCTTTTGGTATACAATTTCACGTCTTGGAGAAAACAATTTTGTTTACAAGAATATAAAAAAATAACAGATGTCGCTTCTGGCTTTTTTGTGGCATTTGTCTGGAAAATAGATGATGAAATCATTCATGGACGTTTCAAGCAGCGGTTTTATGGTGGGCTTCATTCATTATTTTATTAAACCGGCAATTCGCTGGTACGTCAGAGACTGGAGCACCGCCTAGTGGAGTTTGCAAAGAATAGGGCATATAGGTAACAGCGCAAAATATACCTGATACACTCTCAACGCACGCACACCGCCCATATGGAACCTCTCACGCCGCGATGTGAGAAGTTCCTTTTTGCAGGTGTGCATGTGTTCTGAGTGTGTGGGTTATCTTGTGTGCTGGTACCTATCAGTCACGAATAGAGAACTTGCCAAAATTTCCATCTCAAGAAGCTATGTATTCAAGGACACAAAAACGAGATTGCGTGCATAAGCGTTAATACCATCAACCTTATTCGTCGAATGTGTTACCATCACATGTTATCCTGTTCACTTGCACACACACAAAAAAAACATCTGGAAAGGGAGCATTCCTACAATGACGACATTCTCCTCAGGTATGTGCACGATTGGTGGGAGGACAAAAGATAAACAGGTTTTTCCAAGGGTTGGCAGCACTGGGACGCCACTGGGAGAAGGGCATCACACTCAAGAGACAAGTTACAAAGGTCCAACGAAGCCAGTTGCCTGAAGCAGCTCCTTTACAGGAAGCTTTTTTACTATATATAAGACAAATTTCGTATATATATAGAATGATAAAGTAGTTTTTTTTCCTAAATGTGTGTTCAAACTAGGCAAAAACGTATAGTTTGGCGGTTACATATAATGGCATAGGTTATCATTGAAGCGGTTAGTGCAGTTTCATATTACGTGATTTGGGAAACAACTTGTGCTCGCCGCCTAAGTAATATCGTCATCGTTTTCATTTACAAAAACAATTTAATGGTGGCAAACATTAGAGGGTGCAACTACAGTTTCTCTTATTACGTGAAAGGCGGTTAATCGACTTTCTCTTCACCCGCAGAGGCAGTGTTACTCTCGATGACCTGATAAATTCAGTGACGGCTGAAGACCACGCCACCATGAACTCCGTGTCTGCAAAGGTGCAGTTCGACCGAGACTCCTTCATTCAATTTTCCTCGGTAAGCGTTAAAATGCTATATTTTATGCTTTAGAGCACCAGCATCTTAGATGGAACAATATTCTAAAACTAAGCCAATGCCTTTGTTTTAGATAAAAGAGAGCAGCATCTGAGGCCCACACTCTGAACGTTGTAACAGTCGCTCAGTTTGAAGCGACCGGCCGGACCATCGTAGAGGTAGTCGACATCTTGAGAAACATTTTTCTAGATTTTGTGAATTCACCCTTATGGGAAGGAAATCTTGGCACACCTCGCGGTTATCCCACAATTAATCGGGCGACACGGATAATTGTGGGGCTGCTCAGTGGCAAGCTCAAACCAACTCTGACACTTCGCACATTCTAGCAGCGGCGCAATTAATTATTTCGTAGGTTATAAATAGGATTCCGTGTTTTCAGAAAAATAAAAACCTTCAAAAATACTCGAGGGTAAAATATTCATAAACTTGAATTTATCCGAGAAAGTAAGAATTTGGAGGTCACGAAGGCAAAATAAAAAGCTATAGAAAGCAAAAAAAAAAAATAGGAATACATTCTTTTTAAAGCACAAGTAACGGTGGCCCTGAGGAGAAGCTAAACTCCAATTTTTTTGTGAAAACGACAGTCCGAACCACACCCTCCTAATTTAAGAAAAAAGAACTCTAAAAAGAATGACTCTAATATTATGACTTCAAAATACAAGTAAAAACAAACACAAAGCAAGGTCGACGCATACTTATAGGTCGTTATTGTCCTACCTCATTTGAATCTAAAATTACAAAATGTGCATGCGAAATTGTTTTATATTCATAGGAAGTGTTTTATGCGCTGCACAACAGAACGCCGTAGCGCGTCAAGGAGGCATAGACAGATGCGATATATTTTCAAAATCGCCTCCGGAAGTCAATTAGTCTAAACAATCTACCGGAACACTGCTTAAATATCAGATTTTAAACTCTTCAATTCATGATTTTTTTTTAATTGATTGGGCAGCTGAGCATTTAGTTGCACCCGAATGCCGCATAACCCTCATTATGAAAACACTTTGCGCAGCCCCTTTTCTTGCTTTCGAGTTCTGTGAGCCTCGGCATAGCAGAATTGCCGATTTAAAACGCGTGACCCATACTCAGTCTTACAATACTCAATTTCATGTCAAGAAAAAAAGGGCGTTTCACGCATTAGTTGGTGCTCCGCACAAAATAGTTCTTCAAACCATTTGGTTTTCTGAGGAAGAGGCTTTGTTTTTGGCGTTTAAAACGTGTACGACGTAACAAGATAAAATATATTTGATCTAGAAAAATGCATCTATATTTATCTCAATTCCTTACATATAAAATAAAATTTGCAATCCTCCACGAGGAGCCGGATATTTTACTGCGGTTCTTGAGTTTAAAACGAGAGTAGTTATGCGCAGTATTATCGTGTGTACTGGCTTGAGAGTGTAGTGCTAGCAGGTAAAGAGTAAGGGGAGCACAAAACCCCTTTTTCTTTACTTTCTTTTTTGTCGCCCAGCCGCCTAGTCGCTTTCTCTCTCTAGAAGGTTAGCCGGCCACTCAAAAGTTCTTCAAACACGCCAATCCTATCTCTCCCGCATTGACTTGATCCGCAAGGAGCGCAAATAGTGAAATAGAACATCCGGTGGTCAATGTTTATAGCCTATAAGGTCACATAGGTTTACGTTGTCATTAATCACAATAGACCAATTGTTCAATTACCCAAGCATCAAGGAGAATGCAAGGATTAATGTTCCACGCGCCACACGCGCACGCCTTCCCCGTATAAAATATTTTAAGTAAATAACCAAAGTAGAGAGTTGACGAACGCAAGTGCAAGATGCACTTTGTTTTTGCCATTTCCTTAGAGAAGTTACTACTGTTGAGGCCAGCACGTGCGGCGCGTGGAACACCAATCACTGCGATCTCCTTGATGCTTGGGTAATTTAGCAATACGAATATTGATGAGGCGACAAATGACTGAAGGAAACTAAACGTCGAATGGAGTGAACATGTGGCCAACACAAAATAAAAAGAATGCAAGCTTCGAAGGCGTCAATGTTGGCGAAAGAGCACGATCGGGCGCTGGGGCGAGAATGACTCCGACT
Source organism: Ixodes ricinus (assembly GCA_037355805.1). NCBI lineage: Eukaryota > Metazoa > Arthropoda > Arachnida > Ixodida > Ixodidae > Ixodes > Ixodes ricinus. The sequence continues at coordinate 88,056 of JAZHYW010020651.1, forward strand.
CGCCAAGAGGAATCCCTCATGTACAAGCGTGGACTTCTGTATCACTCGGCGTAGAAGTTTCGGCCCATCGAACATTCGGTCTTCGAACGAGCAACAGGGTTCTCGAATTTTCCATAACGCAGCATTTATAGAAACAACAAAATGTGGATCTATGGTCACAATCGAACCTCGCCCCTTGGCGTAGGAGTCAAGGGCCGGAAACATTCGGCCAGGGCCCCCTTGCTTGAAGACGCGCGTGGCATTACCCTTCCTTTAAAAGAGCATCGTCTTGATGCAACGGGCAATGAAACAAAACATAGCCAGACAAGCACAAAATCAGGAAAATACGGTGGCTGATAAAGCAGAGTACAATCTAGCGTAGTACGGCTTGAGGCACACGATGTAGATGTCTTCAGGCCGTGGTGGGCTGCGTGATGATGTGCTTGCTCCCTCGTGCCTGACTTCGTATTTAAGATCTCAGAGTCGACGAACAACTTTGTAGGATCCAAAGTACCGTTTTAGAAGTTTCTTGCTGAGACCGCGCTGGCGAATCGGTGATCACACCCACACGCTGTCTCTGGGCTGGAAGTGGAGGTCCCATGGCAAAAATTGTAGCAGCAAGCGCCGGCCCGTTGTTGGGCGTCTGGCGAGCTGGCAGACTTCTGCTTGTTGGGCAACCACCTTAGCGGCGTGTCTTCAGTCGACAGCTGGTTCATGGGGCAACTTCGCGTCCAGCATCGTCATTACTTTGCGACCATGAACCAGTTAAAATGATATTACTCTGGTAGTCTCCTGCACGGCGGTGTTGTAGGCAAACGTTATGTGGGGCAACACGTCGCTCCACGTCTTGTGCTCTATGTCGACGTACATGTAGATCATGTCGGCGGTGGTCTTGTTGAGTCGTTCCTTCAGCCGTTGGCCTGCGGCAGGTACTCCGTGGTGTGACAATGGCTGGTGTGGCTGAGACAAAGAATTTAGTTCGTCAACTGTGCAATACACGACAACCTCCGATCTTTAATTAAGACCCCCGAGTGCCGTGCCTAAGGACAATAGACTGGATGAAAAACCTAGCGACTTCATCCGCAGTTCCCGACGGATGGTCTTTGGTTTTGGCGTATCGTGTAAGATAATCCGTGGTGACGATTATCCACCGGTTCCCTTTCGTCGATGGTGGGAACGGTCCAAGCAAGTTCCTTCCCATCTGTTGAAACGGGGAAGTTGGCAACGGAATTGGATGAAGAAGTCCCGACGCTTTCGTGGCGGTTTCTTGCCCTCGTTGGCATTCACGGCACAAACCAGTGTAGAGAAGAACAGATTTCGGCACCTTGGGCCAGTAGTATATTTTACGAAGTATGGCAAGTCTCCTGTTGCACCTGAGGTGCACCGCCGGGTCGTGAAGGCGTCCTTGGTATCTTTATTCACGAAGGCTGGAAGGAATAACACACAGCCATACTGCGCACTTGTTTCCGAAGTTCTCCTTATGCAGCACCCATTGTCTAATAGAGAAGGTAGGCAAGATTCGTAGGAAAGTACGGGGAAAAGTACTCCCTTGTTCCCCTAGGTGCTCGATCATTGCTCGCAGTTGAGGGTTGCCTCGTTGGAGTGCTGCCATGTCCTTGACATCCAGAGCGCCAAGGAAATAATTGTCGTCATTGTCTTCGGTGAAGGAAGGACCGGCCGCGACGGGGGCCCTTAACCCACTAAACGCCGCTACCTTTTTTACTGCAAGCATCATAAAAATGTTGAGCAGTTTATCAGGAAATGCAATGATACACTTCATTGCAAAATTTTATTGGTATTGCAATAGGGGGTTTTAGATACAGAAGGTTCCAAAATGGGAACATTGGCCAGAAGCGGGATACATTGAGTTGGTTGGCGAAGTCAGTCACGAAGTTACGCATATTGTTCCGCTCAACCCATTTGTGGAACTGCTCCGAGCAGTGGATCTGCCGGGGGACTTCGCACTTTTTGCACATCATACGGGAGTTCTTTTTTTTTTTTTTGCAAAGCCGGAAGCGTCCTCGCTTTCCGAGGCGGAACCATGTGATGGCCACTTCCTTTAGTGTTCCGGAAGCACAGGGCTCCAGATGAACCTGTGTGAGAGCGCTCCCTTCTCGAACCATCGAGCAAGTGACATCGTGCACCGAGAGAGGGCGCCACTCGTCCAGGAGCGACGTCGCTGCCCGAGCAAGCTACCTCGGAGCACGCGAGATCAGATCATCTCTCGCCGCCGGCTCGCAAAGTCATGCGCGCCAAAGAACAAGCTCCTTCCTCTGTGTATTCGTTTAGTCGTAATTAAACAGTTATTTTTCTGAAAGTGCGAGCCTCCCTGCCCTGCCTCACATCTGGCGCAGTCGACGACCACGAGCCAGCCCAGCCACACCAGCCCGACCGCAAGCCTCGCCCGCACGCGTCGCCCGTTCGCCCACATGGTTCCGAGGTTCCGACACCACGCTTAGCGTCCGCCAAGCCTACTTCGCCAAGCCTCGCCCGTACGCCCACATGGTTCCGACACCACGCTTAGCGTCCGCCAAGCCTACTTCGCCAAGCGTCGCCCGTACGCCCACATGGTTCCGACACCACGCTTAGCGTCCGCCAAGCCTACTTCGCCAAGCGTCGCCCGTACGCCCACATGGTTTCGACACTACGCCGACTACGCTTAGCGTTCGCCAAGCCACGCCCGTTCGCCTGAAGCTGACCCGTTCGCAACACAAGCCTACTACTTCGCTGCCTCAGCCGCCCTTCGCCTTCGGTGAACGCAAGTTTTCCCAGCGTGCTACGCCCCGCAACAGTCATGCCGGGCATTCTGTGGGACCAGCTTGACGCCATCACCATGTCACGCCTCAGCGTGGAGCTCATTAAAGAAGAGCTCGCTAATCGCCAACTGGACATTACCGGTCCGAAAGAGGAACTGATCAAGCGTCTCACCGCAGACATCACGGCGCGTCGCGAAGCTTCACCGCCCGTCCCGTCGTTGGACCCAGTCACAATACAAAACCTGTCGGTCCTGTTGCAGCACCTACCTCGTCAGCCCTCGACGGTAACTACGTTGCCCGACCTCTCCGCCTCCATTCCGCACTTCGAGGGTTCGTCAAAACAAGACGTCAAGGTATGGTTGGAAGACGTTCAACGCATACAACAGCTCGCGGCATGGGAAGATGCCACTACCCGCCTCATCGCCGCCAGCAAGCTAAAAGGCCCAGCGCGGAACTGGCACCTTGCATTTGGTAGCCAGTACGATACTTGGACAACATGGAGCGCAGCCCTAAAAGAGACTTTTGCTACAGAGTGGACTTTAATCCAGTGGCAGGAACGCGTTATGAACATTACTCAAGCGCTTGGTGAATCTTTGAACCAGTACGTCTTCGCCAAATTACGGATCATAGAGCGCTGCCCTGTTGCTCTCAGTGATCCGCAGAAAATCGACTACCTTCTTCACGGTCTGCGGGATCAACACATCGTTGCAGCGCTAGCAGCCAACAGGCCAGCCACGGTCAAAGACTTTGTGGCGACATGCACCAGTCTCGACAAGTGTGCTCAACACACCAAGACAAGCCCCTCGCCTTCCCCAGCCCAGCCTAAGCAACAAGTGCATTCGTCTAGGACAGCACGACCATTTGAACGTCCAGCCCAAGCCACACAGTCTGCTATCGTAGCATCGCCGACATCTTCACCTCCCCGCCAACGCATTGCAGACCTGCCTGCTGAAGCGCAGGAAGCCCGTTACCAAGAAATTTCTGCCCAATACGGAGCCCCAGCCTTCCGTAGCGGCCAGGACATTTCACAAGCAGTGTGTTACAGTTGCAAAAACCTCGGACACTTAGCTTCGAAGTGCCCAAAACGCAACACCCGTTCATCCCAGTCACCGTCGTCGTCAACAGTCACAAGCAAGCCTCCAGTGGCACTTCCGCCAGCTCTACACAGTACCCCAGCGACCCTCACCGGCTCTCAGCTACAGTGCCCATTCTTCACAGCGACGATCACTGGAGTTGGTGAATGTGACGCTTTCCCAGACTCTGGCTCTAAGGTGACTCTTATAGCTAAGTCACTTGTTCCCGAACGTATGCTCCACCCCTGGACCCAGCCCCCTCTGGCCGTTGTTGGAGGTGGCACGGTTCTCCCAGCCGGCGCAGCTCTTCTCAAGGTCGCCATCGGTCCCATTACAGGTGTGGTCGAAGCCGCTGTTTTGGACAACAATGTGCTTCCGTTCATCATTGGGGAAGATTGGTTCCAAGCGGCCCACGCACGTCTTATCTTCGAGCCCCCGCAGCCCATCCAGCTGCAGCATTCAGCCACAGGTACAGCCATAATAGCCGCACAGAAACTTGCCCCCCAGATGGCGAATGCTGTCATCCTTGCTCACTCAAGCCTCGTCCCACAAGTGCAGATAATGCCCAAAGATTGCCTGCAGAGAGAACTCCTCCCGTCGCCAGAGCAGCCACCCTGGCAAGTCCTTGCCCAGGAAGCCCATTCTGTGCCACCAAGTAATCCTAGTAACAATCCCTTGGCCGCCATAGCGGGTACCGAGCCAGCCGACATTCACCCGGATCTCCCACCAGCCCTGCTTGGAGACCAGTTGACTACCAGCCAGCAGTCTGCGATATCGGAAATCCTAGCCCAGCACCACATGGTTTTTGCACACCACGAAGACGACTTGGGGCATTTCACGAGCATGCACCATCGCATCTCCCTGCTGCCAAATGCCTTGCCTTACAGCCGCAGCCCATACAGGTGCCACGGTACCGCTCATGGACGGCACCGAGCCCTGGACGACGGCAGCGCTGAACGCAACGGAGGAGCCGGCGCCAGCCCTGGCCATGTGCGTTCCGGAAGCCGTGTGTACAGTCCTCACACTCAGCATCATCACGGCCTTCACCGTGGTCGGCAACGTAGTCATCGGCTCAGTCTTCACCCACCGGCCCCTTCTCACGGTTCAGAACGCCTTCCTCGTGTCTCTGGCAATGGCCGACATCGCCGCCGCGCTCCTGCGGATGCCCCTGAACGTCGCCTACTCCATCCTGGGACGCTGGGTCTTCAGTCTGCACGCCTGCGAGCATGTGGCTCACGTGCGACGTCCTCTGCTGCAAATGGCCCCGCGCTTCAACGGAGTGTACAGACTTGTTGAACAGTCCACGCCTGCCCAAACAACCTCGAACTGTGCACGTCACGCAGATAAAGAGGTATGTCCCCCCTGTCTCTCTATTGGTTATGCACCCGCCAAGCCACACAGCAGAGCCGTCCACCCAAGCTGCTGAGTTCCCCAGCCCAAACGCAGAGCAGCCCCTCCCGTCGGCACCCCAACTGCCCGAGGGCCACCGCCCACGACGAGGCCCCGTCGCCCTCTTCATTTACAAGATTACGTCTTGGATTGAATTCTCGGACTTAGTGTTTTCCGATGTGCCAGTGTCAACCCAACCAAGAGACTTGGTCCTCTAAAACAGGGGTGGGATGTGAGAGCGCTCCCTTCTCGAACCATCGAGCAAGTGACATCGTGCACCGAGAGAGGGCGCCACTCGTCCAGGAGCGACGTCGCTGCCCGAGCAAGCTACCTCGGAGCACGCGGGTTCAGATCATCTCTCGCCGCCGGCTCGCAAAGTCATGCGCGCCAAAGAACAAGCTCCTTCCTCTGTGTATTCGTTTAGTCGTAATTAAACAGTTATTTTTCTGAAAGTGCGAGCCTCCCTGCCCTGCCTCACACCTGGTAATTCTTGTTTCAGGCAACTTAGCCGAAAAGGCCTTCTACAATGAGTCGCACAAACTGCAATTGGTCACGTTGAGGTTCACTCTGCCGGTCCACGTGCAGCCTCCATGCTGCCATTCGCAGCGTTACAAGCAGATTGGAAAGCAATGGCCAATACCATTTCTTACTACGAACAGTGGGCCTGTAGTCAATAATAAACCTATCAAGCAAATCAACGCCACCCATGTGCTTGTTGTATTGATGGATGAGTTTGGACTGTTGTACTTGAACTCTCTTGCGCTGTGTTCGACTGTAGCAAGTCGTGCTCGGCATAGGATGAACACTAATGTAGTTGGTTGCCACACACACGCACTTATTATTGTTCCATTTGACGGCAATCAATTTTCCGTCGTAGCGCCAGTCGAACTCTCCGCAATCTTTCTTGCTGAGTAGCTTGGTGTCTTCAAGGGGACACTTTCTTAGTCGTGCTTCTCTTGCTGTCCCTGTCGCTCGGAAGCCCAGTGTTGCAGCTCCAGCAGAAGACTGTGTGATGCGAAGAAGTTGCTCATGAACACGGAATGATCAGTGGCCATAGAAACACATTTTAATGCAGTAAGTACCACACGGCTGCCTAAAGGTTCTGTGGCTGTTGCTTCACCAATCTTTCCATAATAGATGTCAATATGAAAAGGATATCCAGATGAAGAACACAACACCCACTGCTTCTATCGAAAAAGAATGGGATTTCCTTTGATTAACCTCTTGCAGCTATGCCGTCCAACGTAAGGCACCACTTGCAGTCAGTCCACACTGAGCTCCGTTGCAAATACACCGAACTGCAGCAGGCTTTTGTTGACTGCTTGCAAAAGCGGACAAAGTTTGGAAATCTTGTCGTCCTTGTTCAGTGTTTCGTTGGTGGCTGCGTGCAGGTACTTCTTTATCTGTCGAAACATGAACCGGCTCATCCCTTTTCCAACGAGAGGCACGCTCACGTCTTCTGCTTTGGACCAGTACGATCCTCTTGCATGTAACGAGTGGTAGCCAATGAAGAAAAGTATACCCAGGAATTTATAGAAGTCTGTTTTTTGTGAAAGTACACCGGTGATTGTTCCTCTGGTGGGCATATCTATTAGTCTCGGTGATGAGGAGGTGCACCACTTTTTCATTAAATAGCTTCTTAAAGAGATGTACAAGCCCCGAGTCTACCACATTGGGACGTAGAACGCGAAGAAAATCAGGCACGCTTGGAGTGAGTAAGTGAGTGAAAGCGATGTTTATAGTATTTTTGGAAATATAATAAACATCGCTTTCACTCACTCACTCACTCACTCACTCCAACCGTGCCTGATTTTCTTCGCCTTCTTCGTAACGATTTGGTTGGATCTGCGAAGATCTCATAAACCTGCCAATGTGGTATATCTGCCGATTTTTTTATATTTGCTTGAAGTTTAACCGTTTGGTCATCAACATTTCTTGATTGAACTTCAACTTCGCCTGCCACATCGCAAGGCAGTGTAGAGGTTAGCAACATATCAGCGTTTTCTTCGTCCTCGTCGATCAAAGGATCATTTCCATTTGATGGTGGCAGGATTACCAAGTCGGAACTTTCGTCTTCGTCGTCATCTAGAAATATTTTAATTGCCTCTTCAAGTGTCACGCATCGCCGCCGTGACATCTGTAAAACGAGTATTCACGTTGTAATTATTCCTGAATACGACCCCTGCCTAAACGCTGAACAGAGGTGCCGCCACCATAGCATACATATTCGGCCATTGTTTTCTTTTGGGAACATCAACGATTACAAGCCCCCAACATGCACAATACCTTGGTACATCTTCAGAAATTCAACTTTATAAAATGAAAAACAGATGTTCCTGGGACAAGATGTTAAAATATAGAACGTTTTAGATCTTCAACGTACTTTTGATGCCGATTCGTGTGCGGACCGACGAAGGCAAAAGCAGGAAGACGCAAAAGACCAAGAGAAAACGTAATTCAGAAGAAAACGAAACTATAACATTAGAACGAAAATTTATATTCTGAACGATCCATTCTTTTAGAACATAGCAACCTTGATTTTAAGAACATCAAAGTAAAAGTGAAAAAACGGAAAACTGTTTTGCCTTTAAAGGTTTTTGTTCCCAAATGGGAACAATGGCCCTTAATCGGTTAACTGGCTATCGGCGTCATTGTGCTTCCGGCGGGAATTCTACACCACAGGAGTTGTACACCGACTGCAGAAGTTCATATCGAACATCTGCAGTCGGAGGCTCCACCGGGCGAGGCGTCCGGAGGGTTCTCCAGATTCACGCGAGCAAGCAGAGCGAGTGATGGTCTCTGATCACGCGAAAAGAACTTTCATACAAATGCCCGCGGAACTTTGTTATCGCCCAGACAGCAGCAAGGCACCCCGCTTTTGTTGTTGAGTAGTTCCTCTCCGCATTAAACAGCGTCCAACCTGCGTAGGCGATGACTCGCTTTGTCCCCTTCTGCCTTACGACTAGTACCGCGTCAAGTCCGGTGTTACTTGCGTCAGCGTGGACTCTGTTTCAGAGAAAATGGCCAAAGTTGCAAGAATCAAGGGCGTCTGGAATCTTCGTTTGAGCTCATGGAATGACCACTGGTGCTCTTCCGTCCTCTCAAACTTTACGGTGTCCTTCGATAGGTGCGTCAGCGGTTCGGACAGCTTAGCGATGTCCCGGTAAAACCGTCTCCACTAGCAGAGTGTCCAATAAATCTTATAATGGCCTTCTTGGCAGATGGCGACGTAAATGCAGCTACGGCGTGCGTCATCTCGGGGTCAATGCGAACTTCTTTGTTGTTCACGAGGTGGCAAAGAAAATTTAGTTCGCTATACGCGAACCGACACTTTGTAGGGGTGAGTAACAAGACGGTGGTCTTGGTGGCTTGAAGCACGACTCCAAGTCGTTTCAGGTGGTCGTCGAAATACCTTGAAATTATTACGCCATCGTCAATGTAGACGAGGCAGCTCTGCCATTTCAGACATGGCAGCACGGTTTTCATGACACGCTGGAAGGTTGCTAGTGCTGTGTAAAGTCCGAATGACATCACTTTGAACTCGTACAGTCCGTCGGGAGTGACGAAGGCAGTTTTTTGCGGTAGCGTTCGTCGACTTTAAACTGCCAGTAGCCACTCTTCAGGTCCACCGACGAAAACTATCGACAGTTGCCCAGCCGGCCTATCGTATCGTCGATGCGGGGAGCGAATATGTCTTCCTTAGTCACAGCTTTTATTCGACGATAGTCCACTCAGAGCCTCAGGCTTCTGTCCTCCTTCTTTACAAGGACGAATGGGGACGCCCCCTGACTTGTAGAGGGTTGAATGATGTCGTCGTCGAGCATTTCCTGGCATGGCCAGATTTCTTTGGCATTTTCTGGATTGAAGTGTTTTCAAGGCAACATTACAATTTTAATTATTTCGTGCTCTATAGTTCTTAGGCCTCTATAGCCTTGGAAAAATACGATTATTTCTCAAGAAAAGCAGAAATACATAATTTTGTGAATGTGGCTTCCAGGATCCAATGCAAAGGAATTGTATAGCCGCGAAATTAAATCCATACGTCTCCAGACGTATAATTACTGCTCATTGATATTTTATGACTGTCATCTCAAATATTACCGGAGAACGGTGTCATATTTGTTGTTGTACAGTTGTTTTTGCACATCCACAAGGCGTTCATGTCCAAGTAAGTTCAGGATGGGCCTGCTCTTAAATCACATCCCTTTCCTTATAGGAAATTCGATACAGAGACTAGTGGACAGGGTGAACGTCGTCTTCAGTAATGATGCGGTGATTTTGTAACGTTGCTTGTCACACCCTTGACGTTGTGGCGATGCACCCACCAAATTCGCTCAAAGGGTCAAGCAGCCGCCATCGTTCAGTAGCTGTAAGCTTCAAGTTTATGTCAAGTTACAAGGTTGGCGTTCTCTCGTGCTGCAATTAAGTCGGCTCTACCGAAAGTGCCGCAATCACGGCTGAGTTGTGGAGTTAGTCAATGCGGACAACGGCGATACTTCTCTTAAAGTGTTGCGGCTCTTGTCGGAAATTTGTAACCAGGACCATGGAGAGCCCGTCTTGACGTTCTGTTACTCCTCGTAAAACAACTATTCCTCATTCTTGTTTAACTGCAGGCTTCCCTCGCAAACCTTGAGCAAACCCGTGCTTTGCGAGGCTTCGCACCGCAGATGGCATCACTCTGGGTTCCACCGGTTGCGGAACAGGTTTTCATAGCGTCAGCCGGTTTGCTCCGATGTCCATGACGGCGCCGTACACACAAAGAAAGTTCATTCCGAGGATAACTATCTCGCACACTCTTGCAGAACTACAAACTTCACAGGGGTCATCTCCCCTTAAATCGTGACGAGAGTGGTGCGTCTCCCGATTGGTATGATGAGGTTCCCTCCAGCGGTTCGTATTTAATGGCCATCCCACGGCATTGTCACTTTCCGAAGACGGCGTGAAAGCCTCCCACTCAAGACGGAGTAGTCTGCTCCGATGTCCGCGAGGGCCGACGCGTCGTGGCCGTCACTGGCCACGCTCAGACTCTTGGACACCTTTGCTGAAGCGTCGCTCCGACGCATGGCGTCGGTCGAGTACGAAGTCTCCGGTGGTATTGGAGGCTGTTTAAGTCGTCGGTCTACGGCCGCTCTACCTGCAGGGCTTGCGGCGCTTAGTTTTTCCGAAGCGACAATGGCGAGAGGCTCTGACGACCGGGTCAGTGCATCGGCGAAGCTGTACCTCGTGGTGACGGCGAGCGGCGCCCACGGCGATGTCCAGGTGGGGGAAACAGGTTGTCACATGTATTCTTTAATGTCCCGCGGTCGCTCACCGTAGCGTGGACCTGGGTCGTTTCGGTGGAAACCGCGCAGCCCTAGTTGCCGATAGGGGCAACGGCGGTAGATATGGTCGGCTTCCCCGCAGTAGTAGTACAAGGTCGTCCATCCGCCGTCCTCCATACGTCGGTCTTCCTCGCGAGGGTTGATCAGGGCGGCATCGTAGGGTCTCGTTGGGGCGGCGCCGTGGCTTGGCGGGTAGCTGGCGGCGCTCGCCGTGCCATGGTGGCGTACCTCAACGTCAGTTCCTTTGGTGTCATCGTGTTGATGTGAACTTCAGGTTGGACCGCCCGTTGGACTTCCTCGCGCACGACCTCGGCGATAGAGAGGGTCGCTGGACGACTAACGGCTGGAAGCAACCGTCTGAGTTACTCCCGGACGGCGCCCCGGATAATTTTCTGGATGTCCGGGAAAACAGGGCGATTTTGCCGCTAAACCGGACGGATGCAGAGACTCCTGGTTATCGCTGGTAGTGACAAGCTCGCGTTTGAAGGGTGCGCTCAATTTTGTTGCTTTAGTGACGAAGGCTTCGACGGTTGTCGATGGGCAGCGTACGAGGCCTCCAATGATATCATCTAGCACACCACGCATAAGAGCCCGCAGCCTCTTGTTGTCTGTGGCTTGTGGGTCGGCACGGCTGCTTAGGCGCAAGACGTCTTTAAAAAAGCTCGTTACGGTCTCTTTAGGGTCCTTGGTTCGCATTTAAAAAAAGTCCTCTGACTTCTCCCATCGGTTCAAAGCAGTGAACGCCCTCAGCAACTCGCTCCTGCAGACATCCACGATGTTAACATTGGCTTGTGGTTCTCGAAACAACGCCAGCGGTGCCCTCTAATGCAACGTAGCAACGTAGACGTTCTGCAGGCGATGTTCTAGTGTGCACTTGTTATGTCGCACCACTCAGTCGTACCACTTGAACCAGTCTTCAAAGTTCTCGTGAATCTCGCCGTGAAACGGTGCTCCTGTCCGAAGCGCAAAGGGCAGGTAAGCAACAGAAAGGCCAGTTTGTGCCTGCTGCAACTCGCTCCCCATCGTCGGCGTCTTCGTGTCCCTCGGCTGCACTAACAGTTGACCGAACTCGGGAGGCTGGTCTTGGTTATGGCTGCTGGCTCGGGTTTCGGGTTCGTCGACGAGGATTAGCTTTCCGGGACTTGAAAAAGATTCAGCCCTACAGGTTTTCTGAGAGTGTACGTTTCACGGGGATGGAATGCAATACCAAGCACCTCCACCAAAATGTCACTAATGACAATTGACGAGACGACGAATTGCTGAAGGAAACTAAACTTTTAATTGGGGCGAAGTTGTACCCAACACAAAATGGAAGAAGAAAGCTAGCGTCGATGACGGCAAAACGGGAGGATAGCGCTGGCGCGAAATTGACTCCGGCTCGCCAGTCGAAACCCCTTATATATATACTCGTGAGTTTCTGAAACAATCAGCGTATAAGGCTCGGCACGTAGAACATTCGGTTCTCAAACAGGCAGCAGGGTTCTCGATTTTACCATAACGCGACATTTAAAGGAACAACAAAATGTGCATCCGCGGCCAGGCATCGATCCTGGGGCTTTTGCGTATGAGCCGGGCCCGATAATCATTAGGCCACGGGCGCGCTCCCTCGGAGACGCGCGTGGTAATATGGCCTCGATTCTGAGCTGGGTTTGTCACGCTGCAAACCCGACCCGAAGAAATTACACGGAGCCTCGGGTCTCATCACTAGCAAACTACATGTGGTTCGACGTGTGGAAAACAAGTCATGGAGTTACCATGTATCTGGCCTTCCAGACGCGAAGTGTGTGCACTGTACAATTATATAGAGGCTATACAAATATGAATAGTTCGTCGGGGTGCTGGGCAACCTGGCCGGCCAGAGGCATGGAAGTAACCAGGTCGCCCACATTGTATGTGCCCTTATAATGTCTTATTTGAAGGCAAGCACGGCCACCTATTACACTATCAAGTCTAGCTATTCAATTCTCTAAGTTGCTTGTTTTAATATACATTTATATATGCTCAGATATTAACGTATGTAGTGTTCGACACTGTTCTATGTTTGGTGTTACCATAGCAAAGCTAGACGATCGAAATTGCACCTTTCGGTGTTGTTTAAAAAGAATCGGAATAAAGTACAATAATTTTGTTTGTAAAATAATACCATGTATTCTCACGCTATTGCCATAGTAAACTTTCTGGCTTTTTTTAAACCTAGGGTACGACGGGACATCCTAAACCAGCGCGACTGTCTCACTTTAACGTTGTCAACAACGCCAACATCGTGGGCCGCTTTGTTGGATACCATCAACAGGTATCGTGCTGTTTTTTACAACCAGTTCCTGACTTTTTGAGAAACAAATATTGTCACTTTAACATTAAACTTTAAGAAGTATTCTACGAAATGAGCGACTGCGGGTGAATCATATGCAAGGTGTTGTTCGCAATTGTAGATAATGTAAAGAAAAACAATCAAAACGAAAATTCGATTTCCTCCAATAATTTTGCCGACGAGGGCATACGAGAGAGTAAAAAGTATGAAAAAAATACAAGCTTGAATATGTTGACTCAGACTGGTAAGCACAGAATGCGTGATTGGCCTTACACTTAAGAGGATATCGCAGCTCACGAGCCCTAAGCGATTCCAATGGCAACTCTTTAGTATTTTTTCTCGAGAATCACCGTACGGAATGACTTCGGAATGGTTTGATTAGAAAGATAATAAAAAACTGAGTAGTATTGCGGCGCTACATTTCCCGATTTTTTAAGCTTAAAAGTTCTTACGGGAACTGAAAGATGCTTGAAAAAGCCTTTCTCCGCATCTATCCGAAGTCTGGTGAACTCTTCTCCGCATCCGCCGGGTTTCCGGTGTGCTTTTCTCCGCCGGAGAACAGCGCAACACCGAGAGGATCACGGGAGAAAAAGCTCACCAAAGAAAAGTTCACCGAAAATCTGACAGATGCTGAGATAAACCCACTCAAGAATTATACGATCAAGCTTTTAAATTTAGTATTTGCGGAGAGGTATAAACGGAGAGATATTTACAAGATTCGTATATTGCAGACACCAATAGGAATGAAGAAGCAGAAGTCCACAGTTTTGCAGAATGGGAACAATTAACAAAGGGATAGACACGTCTTTTTTCTATAAAGACATTGCCTCAACGTTGAGTTCTGTGAACAGTAACGAAGTGACCTCTTCATTGCACCCGGCGACCACAGAGAGCCCCCAAATTGTGGCAGGACCCATCACACCAAAAGTCATAAGTTACTACAAATAAAAAAAATACGGAAAATAATGTTTTTATTATCCATATACCAAAATAATGCCATTTCCGAAAACGAACATCGTAGGTGAGTTTCCACCGCATTCATCAAGATTCCGATGAGCTTTTCTCCGCGTCGGTCGGTCTTGCGGTGAGATTTTCTTCTATTAGCTATTTTCCGAGATTTGTGACTTCGGCATGGATCTGAACCTTTTTTATATCGGAACCGCAGAAGATCGCACGGGCCTAGAAAGACGGTGCTGGTTTTCAGCCATCACATTTTCACAAAGTGAGACACCTAAGGTTCTGTTGCGCACTAGAAGGTCACACGCACCTACACCGGACATTTCATCGAACGCCGTTTCATTGAATGCGTCATAGGTTTCTGCAATAAAATTTGATAATTTCTCATTGTCCTCTCGTACGACAGACGCCTGGATGGCACGACGGAGGACATGCCTGCATGGGGTGTACCCAAGCGGATGGATTCGGGTTCCGCCACCTCACCCTCCACTAGCCCCGAATTTTTCGTTTTGCTTTGTTAGCAACGTTTTTTGGCCGGCTATTAGGATTTTTTGTTTAAAAATACCGGCCAATTGTTGTAAATGAACGTTTCGGTACGGGACGACCACTTTTTCGATGAAACGGCGTTCGATGAAATGTCCTGGAACCTACGCGTTTGCCGTTTTTTTTTCCTTCGGGGTTATTTTCCCGATTATTGCTTTGCTCGACGACAACTCGGGCACAGGTTTGTGCCCCTCCCCCTTTATTTTCCCCTAAAGAGCAATTGGCACTAAACACAAAGAAGGTCCAGACTCCTCGATATGCCATATAACGATGCCTACCCTAGCCACAAACCAGTGGACCCCCTCTAATAGACCGACCTCACCAAGCGTTCGCGCATGCGTGAAGCCGACAAAAGTTTAGTTCACAAGAAGCAGGTGGCAGTGTCCGAGACGGCTCGTGCCGTTACGTGCTTTTCACGCGCAGAGTTCCAGCGAGGTTCGGGCACGTGCTGAAATACTAAAGTTCCCTCGATGCATTGCGGCAGCGGTGGCGTAGTCAAACTGCCTGGTGAGATGGGTCTGTTCTCTTTGAGAGTTGCGTTATCTCCAGCGCAAAGTGGGAGCATACAATGTTCGTCGTTTCGTCACCCTTTCTTTGTAACAACTCGCAGGTTTGTGGAAACTTCAACTCCGACTGAGAGCAAGTTGGAAGCCGTCCGCGCCAATATGGTGCCTCTATTAGCCGCGAGAACGAGCTTGAAATCAGTGTAATGATTGGTTGCTCTATCCCCGCCGTGACGTCACGGGTAGACCAGCGGTTTTGTCCCCGGGAGATTAGGATCGCACGAATAAAAATATAGGCACTCTGGCACTGTAGGCACGATAATTTTTGCCTTGCAAGATTAAGGCAAAAATTATCGTGTAATATACTATCAGCCAATACTAAACCGTTTCCGAAACGGCTAGGCAAAGAAATGATCTCGTCAGGTCACTATCGGAACTAATCGGAACACGTAATTATGGAAGGTATTGTTTTAATAATTTTTTAAAGCATAGCTTTGTGACACTAGAACTACGCTTTGTACAGTAGGTATATAAGACGCAACACTATCTAAACTTGTGGTTATTGATTTTTTGGCATTTCGGCAGTACAAGATAAAGTTCTGATTCCGTGCCATTTAGAGATCGCACACTGATTTAGAAATTGGGGTGACCGTTAAAATCCGGTGCTCTAGAAAAAAAAAGATGTGGTTGTGTTGTCTTAGTGTTAATTGTTTATTCTTTCTTTATCCATCACTTGAACCAACACGCTCTTCTCCCAAGTATATAAAAAAAGTTGTGACTCTAATGGCTGCTGACGGTATCGTGAACTGGTTCATTTCGTTTCTTTTTGCGCACAAGACATCAGACACTTTTTAGAGTGAGTAGCTTTATTTTTCAAAGCACTGCTTCATGAAAAGTAAGCTCTTAGGGCCGCTATTTAGTACGCAACGCCATTCTGACTTGTGGTAGATTATTTCGCAGCATTACGACACGACACATGGCATATTTCGTTTTGTAATGATGATATGGCATATTTCGTTTTTTGTAATGACGATATCAACAGTCTACATGCTATTTGGAAATCGTATCGTACGAAAAATCTCGGAACGCGAAATAGCCGAAGAACCGAGCCAAATGAATCCAAAGTATCAGGCAGTGAAATGAGGCTGTTTCAGAATCGAAGAGGTCGTGTGGGCGTCTTATTTTAAATCAGGCGATTAACGCAAAAACAAAACACAAACTGTATTTACACTAATAAATCAATTGAATATACATCATTACACAGAAGTGTCTCGAACGGCTTCTGTCTGTCGTTTGCCTCGTTCCGCTCGTGCAGTTCCAATCTTCTAGTTTCTCGTCGTAAATTTTCTGGTGAGCGTCAAATTCTTTCCAATCTGCAACAGAGGCGTTCTCTAACCGCGTTTTTTTTTCTTCCTAATCCGGTAAGAATGGGACAAAGGGCCCCCTTCGCGATGGCCTCGGAGGCCCACAAAGCCATTCTCGCAGCTCGCAGAGCGGAGGGACGGGATGGGGTGGGTCAAGCCGTCCGCTGATAACCGGAACAAAAAGACAAGCTTTTTCTTTATTTTTGTTTGGAAATGGCACTATATCGCGTAAGCAGGTGAGTACAAAGGCTTCCTCCCCAGAGCCATCTGGATTCCGGAAAAGTTCCTATCGGAGATGAAATTCTAACTGAGATATCCTCTTAACGAGGTGTTCGCACGTGCAGAAAGGGCTAAAGTTCCGTCGATGCATTGCGGCAGCGGTGGCGTTGGCCAACTGAGTCAACGTGAGATCGGTCTATTGCTGTCTGGAACGTGATGAGATTACTGTGAGTCAGTTGAGCGTAGCGTAAATCGTGACCCAATGCGTTTCTGGCTACAACTTCGTCGACCATACGTAGGGCTGACTCATTCGGCGTTATGCTGAGTGACCCTGAAAATGTAACAAACGCTTTTGTGAGATAGTAGATTACATCGGTCCATTCCAATTAACCAAACAGGATCACCTATGCCCAATGTCTGTAGCAATGCTATAGTGACCAACTATCTATCTTATCTTTCGAAAATACTGAAATTGAACTTGCTCTTAGACAATTTACAGCCTGGAGTTACCAGTCGCATTTGATGGTATTCCAAGCTGTATTGTTAAACGGTGCTCGTCTGTATTTACACAAATTTTAACCCACATTTTTAGGTTGTCGCTGTCGAGCTTCACTTCTCCTTCGCTTTGGAAAAACCATTATTGTGTACTGGTACCAATACACAATAATGAAAAGAACTGACGATTTACAAAATTATCGACCTGCTTCGTCAGTATGTCCATTTTCGAAGGCACGTGAAATTGTTTTGTATCACCATATTTCAAACTTTTTTAAACATAAGATTAGTCCTTCGCAACATGGATCTGTGAGCGGTAGAGCCTGTTGAGACTAATTTAGTGTCATTTTAAATTCCGTTTTACCTACTGTATCTCAGCGTAGACAAGTGGACACCGTATATTGTGACCTTTCCAAAGCCTTTGAATTTAGTACGTCATTCGCCACTCCTACATAAATTACACTCTTACGGCATGAACACTGACTTTTCTACCTTTTTTTTCTGGGTTACTTATCTAAGAGATTTAATTTCGTACGAGTTCTTGGACGTCACTCTCCACCTTATACTACATCTTCTTGTGTGCCGCAGGGTCCATACTTGGGCCGGTTCTTTTTAACATCTTCGTAAATGATTTAACATCCTGCGTTTACAATTCAATAATCCTACAATACGCAGACGACATCATGCTGTTTTTGGCAGATTTCATTTTTGAGGACTGTGTGAGACTCATGAATGATGCCGATTCTTCGTGTAATTGATGTTTGTCAGAACATCTTGAAACTCAGTCCTTCGAAAACTGTTGTGATGTCTTTGGAGAATAGAAACCATACTTTTTTTGTTATCAGCTTGACAATGTTCCGTTGCGAAGGGTCGAAAGCACACGCGTCCTTAGGTGTACATATGGACTCTCCGACTCTGTTTGGTTTTCAAATCTTAATGTTATGTATCGTCTAGGCTCTTTCTTGTACGTTAGGCATCATCTCTAGAATTACGCGCGATTTTTTAGCAATATGCAGCCA
>JAZHYW010020652.1:0-21229 GCA_037355805.1 Ixodes ricinus
CCAGAAATCATATTGCGATAATAACCGTCAACCAGGCTGGGTCAAAGTCGCACGGAGCATCAATAAAACGAAGAGGAAAAAGAAGCCAAGGCCAACGCAGGGGTCATTCCGGATTGTGGTTTAGGATACGTCACTCGAGAAAATCTCAGACCGTCCCTGTTATGCCCGTGCCACACGGGCAACCCGAATGCCATTTACAACGAATGGCATTCGTGTGATCGACGAATCGGCTCGCGATCTGTCGTGCGTGGAACGCCTCACGCTCGGAGTGTCGCGCGTCGATTGGCTGATCGTTCAAAGTGTCATTCGTTGTAAATGGAATTCGAGTTGCCCGTGTGGCACGGGTATTAGTGAGCGATTTGCATGCTATTCAGTTTCCAATTCTTGCGTGCTGATAGCGTTTGTGTGCATGGTTACCTCCTTTTTTCCTATCTCCTTTGTTTCATGTCCGCATTACCGGTTTTGAATCATGCGTTGTTATCGTTCTCTTTAAATCGGTTTTGCGCGTCTTGTACAGATAACAGAGCCGCGCGTCGAAGAGCAAACTGTCAGCAATTTCGTATTCTAAACACCAAGACAAGTTTAAATAAAACATGATGTTTCCTTACCAGCCGGCCTGCATACTTTCGCTCTTTGCGATTTTCAGTTATTCACGTTTTGCTTAGGCGCTGTGTTAGTGCAAGAAATGTCTATCACCCGACGTACAGGAGACAACTTGTCAGAAATGAGCGCCCTTGATGGCTTGTACCGAGCGCTCTTTCTTCTGACCATAACCAGGGACAAAGCTTCGCTTTTATAATTAAAAACAAAGGAGGCATTTTTTTTCAGTTTACGTGAGAAATACGCATACCGTTTTGTTTATTGTACGGCATTGGTCGATGGTCCTAACGCGCGAAGAGCACCGAAAAGTGTGGTGCACAAAAGCGGTAGAACGAATCGAAGCGCTTGTCCGTGGCGCGTGTTTTCTTACCCTGTCCACGTCTTTTGTGCATTTTCCAATCAGGACGAATAACTATCAACTAGCCCAAACTTTCCACCATTCTGCCGTTATTAACCTTGTATATGTCGTTCATGTCTGAAAACCTGTATCACATTTTATGTTCTATGAGCATTTATGCAATAATGTCGAATGTAATAAATATATACTGTTTGTTTTTCCTCTATATTATCGTGTACACGTCTCTCTTGCAGATATTCCTCTTCACCTAAGAGAGTAAAGTAATATCTCCCTCACACAACGTGGTGTCAGTTCAGCTATGGCGTCAGTCAAACAACGTACAGTTGTTTCGTCGTATTGACGTCTGATTGATCATTTATGATTGTGCCTTTTGTGTTAAATTTCCACGTCATCTGTAATATATACTATAAAGCAGCGATCACTATTTTTATATTTTCCTTTGTTGTTATCTCAATATTTTCACATTTTAAAGTTTTGAAGAAAATTATGTCCTTGCTTCAAAATTAACTCGATGTATAATTCTAGATCAACCTACCACAATTGAAATTCTATTGATCGTACCTTGCGCACGTTCTGCGTGCAGTGTAATGTGAGATTAAGGACTTTATTGAGCAAGTATATGAGCAACATTTTGGGTACATAGGCTTATGTTCCAAAGAAAATCTAATTGTATTGATATGATGTTTTCTTCTTATTTCGAAAAACGTAAACAATTTAAGAAAAAGAAATACAACTCGTGGTTTGCAATGGAAGATAGGAAATATATTTTCAATACTGCTACTAAAAAGTCTCATTAGTCTGATAAATTTCTTTGTCTAATAAACACATATGAATTAAATAAGATATTGATAAAAAATGGTAAATAAACATTGAATTGAATTAAAACATTGAATTGAACATAAGAAGATATATGAACCATATAAGAACTATATGAGATCTATAAGAACTATATCAGATATGTAAGAACTTATAAAAAACATATTGGAAACGTGTGAGAAGTTTCTAATACGTTTCTTAAATGGTTCTTATATATAATATAATATAGTTCTTCCCTGGTCTTTATATGTTCTTATATAGCTTGTATGTTTCTTATGTGCTTATTGGACACAAAACATTCTCATAAAAATAGCTTTTTCGCTAGAAACATGCTCAACTAAGAATTTGTTCGTGCCCTTTTAAAATTTTTAAATGTTAAAACGTACGAGAAACCGGCGTGTCGTTACGAACACCCGTCCACAAACTAGCGCGGCCAACACTGAACGACGGGACTAATTTCAATAAATTAATTAGCGGGCTTTAATTTTAGAAGAGTCGTCGCGGGGCGAGCTGTCTAATAAATTTCAATAACGCCGAAGCGAGGCTCCAGTGTGTTAGGCTGTCGGCAGAGGATTCCAGAGGAGACGACAGCCCTAAAAGCAGAATAAAAAAAGGGGGCACGTATGTCCGCACTGGTGTTTTCTGCATGGCTTAAACCTTATCCGGAAGGGACCAGCACGAAAGGACCCGTCTGGCTGCGTTTTAGAGGAATTGTAGAACGAAGGACAAAAGCCCTACAAACAGTTCCTGTTCTTATTTACGTCTAGTTGTTTGTTTGTTTTTAATTTTACCAGAACCACGAATCAAAAGTTTATGGCAAACATTAAGGTAACCATGAGGATATCTTGATTAGGAACCTCAGCACTTTCGGGTTATTAATCAGGTTCCCTCTTTGCGGAAATTTATAACACTATCCCAATAGGATTTCCTAACTCATTTTCATAATACTCGCCTCGCAAGCGCAGGTTACCCAACCTAGACGTAGAAACTCCTAATAACATATATGTTTGACTTATTTACGATTACATTTACTCCATGACAAAGTTTTCAGAGGTGATCGGCTCAAGTTTTCATTATTTTGGCGATTTATTTTGTAGGTCTATGTGATATCATGTTTTAATTTAAATTGTAACAATGCAACACTAAATATTTGAAGAGTTTGAAATGACTTCTACAATAATGTACGTCGCGAAAATTCAGTTACAGATTCGGGACATTTTTTTTTCTCATTTTAATGCCGTACAGAAAAAACGCATGTAGCCGGCTATTTTGTCCAAGCCGTCATTTTGTGGAAAGGGTTTTTCACCAAACTTATATATCACAACAAAAAAATAATTGAAGAAAAAAACTGCAACGTCTACAGCTCGTATCTGTAGAGGCAACAAGACACTCGGGGGCCAATCGCTGCAAATATGAAGGGAGGGAGGCTTGAGGACTGACGAGGCTGAAAATACTTTTGGCCCTAGAAAGATCTGTCCTGTCACAGTAGGTGGAACGTAAGGAAGTGAGACCCGTGCTCAACATCATAGCGCTGACACTACTTTTTTTATATAAAACCCTTTTTTTTTCTACCGACCTTATTTTGTAGATTGCAGCAATTCGCTCTTTCCAGCGCTTTGAGGGAAAGGAGACGCATCACAATTCTTCGAGTTAAGATACGCCTATCTCGACTGAGCAGGCCTAGCAGCTGAGATCGGTGGGAGGAAGGGGAGGAAGGGGGTGGAAGGTTCGTTCCCATTAAACATGCAACCCGGTGAAGTTTTGGAGTTAAACATCTTAATAATGTTAAGAGATACCGCTGTCTGTCGAGTTATTGCACCCCTGCAGAGCTTTAATTCAGTGAAATAGTAAGGACGGAAGCAAATTGATGTATGCGACCCAGAGTGCGCAAAGAGAAGAAGCTGGACTTGATGCCTCGCGCACTCATTACCCACAAGGTGTCCGCAAAACAAACTTTAGTGTTTTCTATTCGCATATATGAGCTCCGCATCGCCGAATGTTCAGTCTCCGCACAAATGTAGCCGATATAAGTCTGGGTCCAGATGCCAAAGATTCATAACTAACCGCTAATTTATTCAAATGTTACAAGCGATTTTTGAAGATTATCACTGGGAAACTAGTGGCCGTCAAAGTTCATGAATACATGAGGATCAATGGCGTACAACTTCCGGAAACCAGCCTCATTTTAGCATTCAAAGGTTCAGTGATATTACATCATAACTTTCGAATAATATAACGGGTTCTCAAACTTAAGCATTTGGTTCGCACCACTTGCGCTACAAATGGACAAGGACTGAGCGTTCGGCGATGTGTAGTTTATTTTTGCGGTATACAACATATACGATGAGAGTGAAACTCTGCATGCGAGCTGGTGAATTAAATCTTATGGTAAAAGGCTCGAGACTGGGGAAAAAAAATAAAACGAACAAGCACACATGCCGTCTCAAAACGCAGCGGTGTTTTGAGGCGGTGCGTGCATGTGCTGGTCTGCCTGTATTTTTGTTTAACTTATTCTTAGTGTTGGGATTTTCATTAGTAAATGAACATACTAAAGTTTTAGGGAAACACGCTGTACATTTGTTGCACGTGTGCCACATCACGAAGTGTCGTAGAATGTTTTTGAGGAAAGTGCTTCATAATTTGTTTATTCCTCCTCCAGCTTGTTAAAGGCGCTGCTATTCCGCTATCGAAATTCGGATTGAATATTCATTTTAATACACGTCAGATTCCCAGGCAATTGTATTCTATTAGTGAACAAACGTTTCTGTGTTGAGTCAAAAAGCAATATAGTATATGCAAACTGCAGAGGTAGCGCTCTCTTTCGGTTATCAGCTTCTCCTTTTCTCTCTGGATGTGAGAGAGCTTTCGATACTATTTCAATGACGAGTCATAAAATATGATTTTTTGTTCGAAAACGTTTGCTCATGGAAAAACTAACATTTTCGTTTAACAAAGTACTTTTTTTAAAACAAAAACATTTATGCTTTGCTTTTGTCGATCGACTTCGGCATTTTTTTTAGTTTTTGACTGATTGGTGAATGTTGTTTTTTTCTGTTCAGGGCAGGAGTGAGCTATACTGCCTCAGCCCTTGTTAGAAGAGGTATCAAGTGCACAGTCTCGGCGAGTGCAAGCGATAAAGAAATACTAATTCCAACTGCAGCTTTATGTTTAGAAATACATTAGACAGCGTTTATGTTAGTGTAAAAAGTATTGTCAAAAACGACTGTTAATGGAATTGCCATAACACTTGTCACGTTGCCAACGCGGAGAAGTTGAAAATACTAAATTGCATGCTTCAGCTGAGGTTGAAAAGAATCGTACCGCTATAGATCTACCCCTTGAAACAGCGAATTACTAAATAATATTTTAATTCATATGCTTAATTTGTGAAAATAGTAACCGGAGCACCTTGTTGATGGAAGACCAAATTCTCTCGAAAGTTTCTTCAGTTGAAAAAGAACAAAAGACGTAGGATCTGCTTGAAAACAATATAAATCAGAATATTGTCACTTTTAAGCAAACCATAAATGTTCACTCAAAAGGAAAATGTATATACACTTCATGAACTTCCTCCCCAAAAGGCACTGTGTGTTTTCTTCAAATAAAGTAAGCCTGGGGATAGTGCTACTTATATTTCATTAACAATAGAGCAGTCGCCTGACACCTAAATTGAACAACGTTGTGTGGGTTAGGCAGTTAAAAACAAGACACCATGCAATATTGAATATTTCAAACTAGTGTAAACTACAATTCTGACCCTGCCAATGATGGCATCTTGCCGCCCGCTTGCATAGCCGAGCCGGCAGCTCGTTTGGCTCACACGCAGGGGGATCGGTTTCGATTCCCGACATTGCGTGTCGTTTTATCTTTTTTTTATGAAAGTAGAAAATTCAAGAAGGTTGGAGAACCGTCTAGCCTATTTATGTTCAGAATGTATAGTTCAAGAAGGATCGAATCAGAATATTCTAGGCTCCCAGGTAAGGCTTAAAAAAGCTGCGCTTGCTATACCAGTCAGTCATCGCTCTTGCCGGTCGATCGTGCTACTCCGCCGACCTTCGACTGCTGCGACACTACACCTTCGTGCTTTTTGTTTTTGGCGCAATTGTGGTCAACATACCGAGAGGCATTCTTTGCTGACACACTCGTTATTTACATAATTTACGAGATAGATATTTACAAACGGGCCAGTCCGAGATAATGTCTATGGCCTGATGAGACGATTCGGTATGCCCTGCACGGCGTGATTCCGTCGGAGCTCTGTGTCGCGTGTTGTCGCTCCGGCGGTGCGAGGCTCCCGCCTCGTTCGCAGTGCGTGCGTGGGTGCACGGTCAACATACCAGAGAGGCATTCTTTGCTGACACACTTGTTATTTACATAATTTACAGATAGATATTTACAAACGGGCCAGTCCGAGATAATGTCTATGGCAGACAAGACGAGCCTGGGTTCCTGCCGGCGTGTTCCATCGGAGCTCTGTGTCGCGTGTCGTGTCGCTCGTGGTACGAGGCTCCCGGCTCGTTCGCAGTGCGTGCGTTGGTGCACGTTGCTCTACGGTGCAGATGGTGTCGCCCGCTTGTTCGCTACATGGGCTCCCCCTAGCTTGGAATAGCGGTGAAAGACGCTGTTTGCGCGCTAGTTGGTAGTGTTTTGGAGAGTGAAGCGGACGTTGCGGGGACGGGCACGGATCCAGGGTCGACGCTGGATGCAGCGCCGTCCCCGCAACGTCCGCTTCACTCTCCAAAACACTACCAACTAGCGCGCAAACAGCGTCTTTCACCGCTATTCCAAGCTAGGGGGAGCCCATGTAGCGAACAAGCGGGCGACACCATCTGCACCGTAGAGCAACGTGCACCAACGCACGCACTGCGAACGAGGCGGGAGCCTCGTACCACGAGCGACGCACACGCGACACAGAGCTCCGATGGAACACGCCGGCAGGAACCCAGGCTCGTCTTGTCTGCCATAGACATTATCTCGGACTGGCCCGTTTGTAAATATCTATCTGTAAATTATGTAAATAACAAGTGTGTCAGCAAAGAATGCCTCTTCGGTATGTTGACCGTGCACCCACGCACGCACTGCGAACGAGGCGGGAGCCTCGCACCGCCGGAGCGACAACACGCGACACAGAGCTCCGACGGAATCACGCCGTGCAGGGCATACCGAATGGTCTCATCAGGCCATAGACATTATCTCGGACTGGCCCGTTTGTAAATATCTATCTCGTAAATTATGTAAATAACGAGTGTGTCAGCAAAGAATGCCTCTCGGTATGTTGACCACAATTGCGCCAAAAACAAAAAGCACGAAGGTGTAGTGTCGCAGCAGTCAAAGGTCGGCGGATGCCGCACGATCGACCGGAAAGAGCATGACTGACTGGTATAGCAAGCGCCAGCTTTTTTAAAGCCTTACCTGGGAAACCTAGAATATTCTGATTCGATCCTTCTTGAACTATACATTCGGAACATAAATAGGGCTAGACGGTTCTCCAACCTTCTTGAATTTTCTACTTTCATAAAAAAAGATAAAAACGACACGCATGTCGGGAATCGAAACCGATCCCCCTGCAGTGTGCTGCCAAACGAGCTGCCGGCTCAGCTGCTACGCAAGCGGGCGGCAAGCCATCACCGGCAGGGTCAGAATTGTAGTTTGCACTAGTTTGAAATATTCAATATTTGCATGGTGTCTTGTTTTTAACTGCCTAACCCACACAATGTTGTTCAAATTCCAGGTGTCAGGCGACCGCTCTACTGTTAATGAAATAAAGAAAGTAGCACTATCCGCAGGCTTACTTTATTTGAAGAAAACACACAGTGCCTTTTAAGGGGAGGAAGTTCATAGTGTATATACATTTTCCTTTTGAGTGAACATTTATGGTTTGTTTTAAAAGTGACAATATTCTGATTTATAATGTTTTCAAGCAGATCCTACGTCTTTTGTTCTTTTTCAACTGAAGAAACTTTCAAGAGAATTTGGTCTTCCATCAACAAGGTGCTCCGGTTACTATTTTCACAAATTAAGCATATGAATTAAAATATTATTTAGCAATTCGCTGTTTCAATGGATAGATCTGTAGCGGTACGATTCTTTTCAACCTCAGCTGAAGCAGGCAATTTAGTATTTTCAACTTCTCCGCGTTGGCAACGTGGACTAGTGTTATGGCAATTCCATTAACAGTCGTTTTTGACAATACTTTTTACACAAAGATAAACGTTGTTTAATGTATTTATAAACATAAAGCTGCAGTTGTAATTAGAATCTGATTTATCGCTTGCATTCGCCGAGACCCACGCATTTGATAGCTCTTCGAACAAGTGCTAAGAGGCAGTATAGTCACTCCTGCCCTTAACAAACAGCATTCACCAATCAGTCAAAAAGAGAAAAAAAATGCCAAAGTCGATCGACAAAAGCAAAGCATACATTTTTTCTCTTTTAAAAAAAAAAGTACTTTGGTAAACGAAAATGTTAGTTTTTCATGGAGCAAAATGTTTTTTGAAAAAAAAATCATATTTTATGGCTCGTCATTAAAAGAGAAAGCTCTCTTCACATCCAGAAAGAAAAAATAAAAGCGGATAATCGAAAGAGAGCGCACCTCTGCGAGTTTGCATATACCATATTGGTTTCTTGACTCACCTGCACAAAACGTTTGTTCACTAATAAGAATACTATTGCCTGAAAATCTGACGTGTATTAAATTGAATATTCAATACGAATTTTGATAGCGAAAGAGTGGCGCCTACCACACAAGCTGGGAGAAGGAATCAACAAATTATGAACCATTTCCTCAAAACATTCTACGACATTCGTGTAATGAGGCACACGGCAACAAATGTGCAGCGTGTCCCCCTAAAACTTTAGTATGTTGCATTCAGTAATGAAAATGCCAACACTGGAAATAAGTAGAAAAAAAGACAGACCAGCGCACACGCACCGCCTCAAAACACCGCTTTGTTTGCGAGACGGAAATGTGTACTTGCTTCTTTTTTCCCAGTCTCGAGTTTTTTTTAAGTATGGATTTAATTCACCAGCTCGCGCGCATAGTTTCACTTCATCTGTATTGTTGTATACCGCAAAAATAAACTACACACCACCGAACGCTCCAGTTTTCGCCCATATGTAGCGCCAGTGGTGCAAACCAAATGCTTAAGTTTGAGAACCCGTTATATTGTTCAAAATTTATAAGTTATTCACTGAACCTTTGAATACTAAAATGAGGCTTTGTTTCCGGAAGTTGTCGCCATTCAGCTCCCCATGTATTCATGGACTTTGACGGCCACTAGTTTCCACGAGTGAAAATTTTCGGAAATCGCTTGTAACATTCTGAATAAAATAGCGGTTAGTTGGTGAATCTTTCGCATCTGCCCCCCACTTATATCGGTACATTTATGCAGAGACTGAACATTCGGCGATGCGGAGCTCATATATGCAAATAGAAATCAATAAAGTTTGTTTTGCGGATTCACCCTGTAAATAATGAGTGGGCCGAGGCACCAAGTCCAGCTTCTTCTCTTTGCGCACTCTGGGTACGCATACATCCATTTGCATTACCGTCCTTACTATTTCACTGAATTAAAGCTCTGCAGGGGTGTCAATAACTCGACCAGAACAGCATGGCGATCTCTTAACGTTTATTAAGATGTTTAACTCCAAAACTTCACCGGGTTGCATGTTTAATGGGAACAGAACCATTCCACCCCCTTCCTCCCCGCTGCTCCCGCCGATCTCAGCCTGCTAGGCCTGCTCAGTCGAGATAGGCGTATCTTAACTCGAAGAATTGTGATGCGTCTCCTTTCCCTCAAAGCGCTGGAAAGAGCGAATTGCTGCAATCTACAAAATAAGGTCGGTAGAAAAAAAAAGGGTTTTATATAAAAAAAGTAGTGTCAGCGCTATGATGTTGAGCACGGGTCTCACTTCCTTACGTTCCACCTACTGTGACAGGACAGATCTTTCTAGGGCCAAAAGTATTTTCAGCCTCGTCAGTCCTCAAGCTCCCTCCCTTCATATTTGCAGCGATTGGCCCCCGAGTGTCTTGTTGCCTCTACAGATACGAGCTTAGACGTTGCAGTTTTTTTCTTCAATTATTTTTTTGTTGTGATATATAAGTTTGGTGAAAAACCCTTTCCACAAAATGACGGCTTGGACAAAATAGCCGGCTACATGCGTTTTTTCTGTACGGCATTAAAATGAGAAAAAAATGTCCCGAATCTGTAACTGAATTTTCGCGACGTACATTATTGTAGAAGTCATTTCAAACCTTCAAACATTTAGTGTTGCATTGTTACAATTTAAATTAAAACATGATATCACATAGACCTACAAAATAAATCGCCAAAATAATGAAAACTTGAGCCGATCACCTCTGAAAACTTTGTCATGGAGTAAATGTAATCGTAAATAAGTCAAACATATGTGTTATTAGGAGTTTCTACGTCTAGGTTGGGTAACCGCGCTTGCGAGGCGAGTATTATGAAAATGAGTTAGAAATCCTATTGGGATAGTGTTATAAATTTCCGCAAAGAGGGCAACCTGATTAATAACCCGAAAGTGCTGAGGTTCCCAATCAAGATATCCTCATGGTTACCTTAATGTTTGCCATAAACTTTGATTGAGGTTCTGGTAAAATTAAAAACAAACAAACAACTAGACGTATAAGAACAGGAACTGTTTGTAGGGCTTTTGTCCTTCGTTCTACAATTCCTCTAAAACGCAGCCAGACGGGTCCTTTCTTGCTGGTCCCTTCCGGATAAGGTTTAAGCCATGCAGAAAACACCAGTGCGGACATACGTGCCCCCTTTTTTTATTCTGCTTTTAGGGTTGTCGTCTCCTCTGGAATCCTCTGCCGACAGCCTAACACACTGGAGCCTCGCTTCGGCGTTATTGAAATTTATTAGACAGCTCGCCCCGCGACGACTCTTCTAAAATTAAAGCCCGCTAATTAATTTATTGAAATTAGTCCTGTCGTTCAGTGTTGGCCGCGCTAGTTTGTGGACGGGTGTTCGTAACGACACGCCGGTTTCTCGTACGTTTTAAATTTAAAAATTTTAAAAGGGCACGAACAAATTCTTAGTTGGCATGTTTCTAGCGAAAAAGCTATTTTTATGAGAATGTTTTGTGTCCAATAAGCACATAAGAAACATACAAGCTATATAAGAACATATAAAGACCAGGGAAGAACTATATTATATTATATATAAGAACCATTTAAGAAACGTATTAGAAACTTCTCACACGTTTCCAATATGTTTTTTATAAGTTCTTACATATCTGATATAGTTCTTATAGATCTCATATAGTTCTTATATGGTTCATATATCTTCTTATGTTCAATTCAATGTTTTAATTCAATTCAATGTTTATTTACCATTTTTTATCAATATCTTATTTAATTCATATGTGTTTATTAGACAAAGAAATTTATCAGACTAATGAGACTTTTAGTAGCAGTATTGAAAATATATTTCCTATCTTCCATTGCAAACCACGAGTTGTATTTCTTTTCTTAAATTGTTTACGTTTTCGAAATAAAAGAAAACATCATATCAATACAATTAGATTTTCTTTGGAACATAAGCCTATGTACCCAAAATGTTGCTCATATACTTGCTCAATAAAGTCCTTAATCTCACATTACACTGCACGCAGAACGTGCGCAAGGTACGATCAATAGAATTTCAATTGTGGTAGGTTGATCTAGAATTATACATCGAGTTAATTTTGAAGCAAGGACATAATTTTCTTCAAAACTTTAAAATGTGAAAATATTGAGATAACAACAAAGGAAAATATAAAATAGTGATCGCTGCTTTATAGTATATATTACAGATGACGTGGAAATTTAACACAAAAGGCACAATCATAAATGATCAATCAGACGTCAATACGACGAAACAACTGTACGTTGTTTGACTGACGCTATAGCTGAACTGACACCACGTTGTGTGAGGGAGATATTACTTTACTCTCTTAGGTGAAGAGGAATATCTGCAAGAGAGACGTGTACACGATAATATAGAGGAAAAACAAACAGTATATATTTATTACATTCGACATTATTGCATAAATGCTCATAGAACATAAAATGTGATACAGGTTTTCAGACATGAACGACATATACAAGGTTAATAACGGCAGAATGGTGGAAAGTTTGGGCTAGTTGATAGTTATTCGTCCTGATTGGAAAATGCACAAAAGACGTGGACAGGGTAAGAAAACACGCGCCACGGACAAGCGCTTCGATTCGTTCTACCGCTTTTGTGCACCACACTTTTCGGTGCTCTTCGCGCGTTAGGACCATCGACCAATGCCGTACAATAAACAAAACGGTATGCGTATTTCTCACGTAAACTGAAAAAAATGCCTCCTTTGTTTTTAATTATAAAAGCGAAGCTTTGTCCCTGGTTATGGTCAGAAGAAAGAGCGCTCGGTACAAGCCATCAAGGGCGCTCATTTCTGACAAGTTGTCTCCTGTACGTCGGGTGATAGACATTTCTTGCACTAACACAGCGCCTAAGCAAAACGTGAATAACTGAAAATCGCAAAGAGCGAAAGTATGCAGGCCGGCTGGTAAGGAAACATCATGTTTTATTTAAACTTGTCTTGGTGTTTAGAATACGAAATTGCTGACAGTTTGCTCTTCGACGCGCGGCTCTGTTATCTGTACAAGACGCGCAAAACCGATTTAAAGAGAACGATAACAACGCATGATTCAAAACCGGTAATGCGGACATGAAACAAAGGAGATAGGAAAAAGGAGGTAACCATGCACACAAACGCTATCAGCACGCAAGAATTGGAAACTGAATAGCATGCAAATCGCTCACTAATACCCGTGCCACACGGGCAACTCGAATTCCATTTACAACGAATGACATTTGAACGACCGGCCAATCAGCGCGCGACACTCCGAGCGTGAGGCGTTCCACGCACGACAGATCGCGAGCCGATCCGTCGATCACACGAATGCCATTCGTTGTAAATGGCATTCGGGTTGCCCGTGTGGCACGGGTATAACAGGGACGGTCTGAGATTTTCTCGAGTGACGTATCCTAAACCACAATCCGGAATGACCCCTGCGTTGGCCTTGGCTTCTTTTTCCCTCTTCGTTTTATTGATGCTCCGTGCGACTTTGACCCAGCCTGGTTGACGGTTATTATCGTAATATGATTTCTGGTTTCTTGGTTGACGGTTATTATCATAATATGATAATAAAATAAAACACGTATCTTAATTATTGAAATTACGTTGGGAGGCACAACATGACCAACTTAACAACTGGTATTGTTCTTGTTATGATTATTTGTTTATCAATATTACTCTTGCTAATTCATAGATTGATCTGGATAAATTTCGCGGGCGATATCTATCCCAATTAAATTTATTGGCTGCGTTCCTGCTTTCTTTGTGGCGACCTTTTGAAACGTTACCGTCATCTCAAGAAACCAGAAACGTAACACATTCTGGGTTAGCAAAAGTAAAGCGCAATTACCTATATGCCCAAGTACCATATTCCCTATCAACAAGAATTTAGCTAAGAACAACCCCAGTACAATGGTGCATAAGATATTCAACAGAGCAAGTTTGAGCACTATATAAAAGTTGCTTGTAGTGCATAATTTGTACAAATTAATACAGCTTTGTTCATCTGACCAAACGCGATGAAATCCTGCAGTTTTACAGGAACATCGTTAGTGGAAACAAATAAGAAAGGAAATGATACGGTGGTAAAATGGTTGTTATATGCTGTACACACATCGAGGACGACGTCTCAGAGAACGATGTCAAGTAAGATGTCTAGGAGGACCTCAAGGACGATCTCAAGGTCGACTTCTACGACGACGTCAAGAAGGGCGTCAAGGACGTCAAGTCACGTCAGCTTCACCAGCTACCGGCGCTTATGAGCTTACGCGACCGGCAATACGCGGCCGGCAATACGCAACCAGCATTTACGCGAACGGAGCTTACGAAACCGACTGTTACGCGACCGACTGTTACCAGCTTATGCCACCGGAGCTTACACTTCACTACAGCCACGGGCTTTACGTGACCTAGATAACGCGACCTTGAGCGTAGTTTATCTCTCTCTCTCTAGGTTATGTTGACTTGACCTTGATAACACCATTTTGAGGTTCAGCCATGGGCGTTACGTGACCTTAAGGACAGGATCTTAAACGGGGTTAAGCCTATAACGCTACAACTTTAAAAGAAAACAAGAAAGAAAAACGTACACACGGGAAGCACTCAGGACAAAAGGCGGACAGGGCTTGAGAGGTTGTTATCCTATTCCCTTTTTGCGTGTGCCCCGTGACTCCGGTTCTTTTTTTTTTTCTTCTTGTAACTCTCTGTTACCGTTTTGCCTTCTCGGTTACTATTTTTTCGCCTCTATTAGCGCTTTGGCATGAACTACTCCAGAGACCTTTTTATACTTTATAATTCAAAAGCTATTATATGTAGAACGAGCTCCTAGTATGGAATGTTTTGGGGCTAAGATGATGACACCAACGGAGTAATTGAATTCGCATAATGGGTTCTTTTAATCCTTCAAATGTTTATAAAAGGTAGGAATCGACTACATTGATGTCTGGATGATGCGTGATAGAATGATTGTATTGTCGTTTTTTACCTGACATATAATGCTTTCCGAGTCTGTGAAATGTCCTAAACAAAAGAATGGCGCGCATGTTTTCCAACAAGGAGAATTAATTATAGTTCTGAACTAATACGAGCGCCCAAATAAATGAAATGCCGAAATTCATAGTAATCCCCCCGTCGTGGAAATATAAAAAGTACAGAAATTCAACTACAGTTTTACCCTAGCCGATAGACCTCTTCACCTCTGGCGTAATCTTTCCGTTTTTTATTACCGCCGCTCAAAGCGATGGCTGGAAAAAAGAAAATCAACGTAATACACAAAACATCACCAGAAACTCCTGGAACCGAAACAAGTTACAAGAACCATAAAACATTTGTCTTTTATAGGCTATGCGTGAGATGTTTTTGTGGCTTGACCTTCAGTTATGTCCTTGTTTGCATGCGCCATCCGTGGTTTATTTGTATGAGGTTTCCGCCGCGGTCAGACAAGAATGATGTTTGAGTGCAGCACGCGAGTAGAAGCGAGCTTTGACACGGCGTGGATATTATGCAGTGTATTCCTTGTTTGTGTGCATCACGTACAGGACACAATGTTCACTGATACTCACCGCCTTGCTTCAATAATTAATCGGGTTTTATTAAATAATAGTTGTGTCAGAAATACAAGCTCTGAGGCTTGAATGGAACGCATGACACCATTAAGCAGGCAAACAAAGAGTCTGAAATAGACGTAGAACAAGTTATCTTAACAATTTTGGCTAAATTCATAACCTGAAAACTAAAAAACAAATTGATGACAACATAGGCGGCTTATTTTATACTGCCAACTCTTTCTAGGGCTTTCAGGCATTATGTTTGGGTTTATCGAGTGCCGCCCTATCATGATTCCTTCACTTTTACTATTTTAACATGACCCAGCTCTCAGAGCCACTTGATTTCGAAAGTTTTGCTTCGGCACACCAATGACTGCCGTAGGTTCAAAACACATATGAAGTATAAAAACAAATTTCCGGGAAATGCTCGAATGTTTTAGTTTCCTAATAGAAATATTGCAATTTCCGACTTGCGTTACCCATAAAAAAAAAATTGACGGAAATCTGCTCAGTCAAAGGAAGGCTCGCAAATTATATCTTTTAAGGACGGAAGGCAAAGGCATTCTGGTTGAAGAATAAACATAAAGCAACCAAGAAGACGAAGCGGGAATTCTTCTTTCGTTATTCTCGTAACCATGTACGCTGTGACTCGTCAACACACATGCTTTTTTTCGTTGTATACAACAGAACGTTTTTTTATTATTTACAATAAAGCCAAAGGGAGACAGCGTCGCTATTTGGAAACGTCAAATCTCCGCTGCAATGTGACTCCAAAAATGGGCAATTTTGCGAGCTGCTGCGCACTTTCAACAGAGCAAGCTTGCGTGCGTAAACAAATTAGAACACAAAGATATGCAGGTCTTTTAATAAGTGAGTACGAGTCATAGCATTAAATAAGACACCAGCAACATGCAGGCAGTCCTTGCCGTTATCAACGTCTAACACAACAACAAATATACGAAGAAACAACAGTTACGTAGTCTAGTGGAATTGAGACAAATAAATCGCACTCCTCGAGAGAGGAAGCGAACCACATCCAGCAATCAATAATATATCTATAATCATATTTCAATGTTTATAAGAGAACAATGTGGTGTAAGTTCATCGGCCAGCGCAGTTAATATTAAAACAAGAAAAGCACAAATGATAGGAGTTAGAATAGCGAAAACTTCCATCTTGTTTAACACTGCATTCGTTTGAAATCTCACACCTCAGTCAAACGTGTGTTTTGTTCACTGAATAGGTCTTTATGCAATGGGGTTTAAAAAGGCTGACGCAGTATATACACCCAGTAAATATTCCTGGTCAACACTGTGAAACAACAAATACAAAGCTGTACGAAGTACAAGTTGGAATTGACAATTTCTTTCAATATCAGTAAGCCGCCATTAGATTAGAGTTTCGAGGCTTTTTATTCTCTCGACACACAAGCCCTGATATGCGCAGGTCGGTGGCTTCAGGAGCTGAAACCGCTTTTTCCGCCTGCGAGCTAGAGTGCACAAAAGTGCTTTTCTGTATAGTGCCCTTTTCAGCAGCCATCTTCGTATCTCCTCCCTGTGACAGCCATGGCTTAAGATGAACTTTTAGCGTATGTCAATTGGGCGGCAGTTTTCCTTTGAAACGGGGAAAGGGGAGGGGCATCTTCGGGCGAGATATTTAAGTGACACAACTAAGTTTTCTTTTCTGAGTTATATTTACTAGTTTGCTTTTTTGAAGATTGTAGTGTGACAACAAAAATGGGACAGCATTAATGACATAGGTTGGCAGAAGACTAGTTCCAAGCTGAGATTGATAAGCTTCCTGCTATGCACCTAGATCACAGGAAAAAGAGCTGAAGATAACAGATATTTCGTCCCAAAGGAAAGAGCATGGACCGCTTCTTTCTGCATGTTCAGATTATTACTGTTCTGTGGGATTTCGATCAATTTGTCCAAAGACATGCACGACCAACGGAGGTTATGTTCTATTTAATGTGAGGCAGAAAATACGGCTCGTAGGCTTAGTGGTCACTATTGCTTGGTAGTTTCTGTATGTTATGCTGATTATACTAAAGAATAGATGACCAAGGGGTGCGGAGAGAACGTTATTCCTTACCAGGCCTCTCTGGACGTTCTCTCATTTGTTCAATCCATTTAAAGCTTCCTTCCAGCTGGAAAGATAAATATGACACGTATTTTTGTTTTCGCGTCTAATTCATTCTTTATCCGCCGTGACAAGGCCAGCATACGTTAACATCTTCTTTGGGAACCTCTTTGTGTTTCTAATAAATCAATATCTTTTTTCTTTCTGGTCGAATGTGAGTGAAGTAATTAGGGAAAGTTTTATTCTCATCTTCAACACAAATATGAGAAAGCAATTATATTGGATGGACAGTATTCTATATAAAAGTTAGACAATATTAGTGAATCCCTAACGTTCTTCAGCACACAAATTGCAACAAAAAAATTATCTTTTGTAATTGTAATTGGTCTTCTGGGAGCGAAACAGTAAAATAAAGAAAATATAAAACAGAACTGGGCTGACATATACTTTAAAGGGGGAAAAAGTAACAAGAAAACAGTGGGCGCCCCTTGATTTCAAAGATATTCTTTATCTCAACTTACAATTCCACATACTTCTCGCAATAACTCAACAATTTATCTTCACATCACAACACCTCGATAAAAACATAACCGCTCAAGTCACTTTCAGCTTAAAAACAAAGGTTTATAACTGTTTTGTGTCTAGGCTTATTGAGCAAGTGCTTACAATTATCTGCTGCAACGGCATTTCAAGATGTTCGATCTCTCGCAGAGATAGCGTTTTTTTTATCATTTTAACCAAGACTGTCTGTTTCTAACCGAAATTGCTGTGTTCAGCAAAATACTCCAGCTCAGCTCTAAAACGAAACGAGAGGAAACAGAGGCCGAGCTAAAAATAGATAACCGCTACGCGACCATGAGTCTGTCGCTGACACCTCTATTGCGGCCAGAACGCGAAGAAACAAGCCTCGCTCGGTAAACAGAAATGTTTAGTCTTTCTCTCTCTCTTTCTTTCGGCACTCATTCATTTGACAAGCTTTACATTTTGTTTGTCCCATAAGTTACACGAGTTAGTGCGATTACGCCGACGCCAACTCCCTTAACATTGGAAGACAAATAACTATAACCCACATACGACCATTCACATTCTAGCTCGTATGTATTACACCACGTTGACGTCATATTGATGCTATGCAACGACGGCGGGGTGGCATAAACCTGAAAAAACAAAACTGCTTGCAGAAAAAGAGGTACTGTTAGATATCGATTGGCCATCAATCTTTCTACCGCGGCCATCGCGAACTTGATCTGGAAGCGTGCGAGGCGGATCCAGAACTCTGTTTCGGGGGGGGGGGGGGGGGCGGAAAATTTGTAAGGATACTATTCTCCCATTCTTTCGTGCGTGCACCGGGGGGTCCACCCATGTAAAATTGCCCTCCGAGATGGGGGGAGGGGGAGGTAAGACTTCGCTTGGGGGGCGGCCGCGCCTGCCGCCGCCGCCCCCCTTGGATCCGCCACTGGAAGCGTGGCGAGGAAGATAGCAACGTAATCGAGTTGGGAAACGAGGGATGTGCATTTTGTGAATGTACGCGCACTGCGTAACGCGCAAGGCGTCATCAGCATCATGAAAGCGGGCGGTGGTAGCAGCCATTTGGAGACAAGGAATTTCTGGAGGAAAATAAAGGAAACACGAAAGAGCTTTGATCGAGAAATTGAGGCGAACAAGAAAGACGCTGGAGACATTCCTGCGCAAGCAATAAGATACTTGTTGTGATGTGCAGCCGAAATGAAGTACCCTGTGCCGTCTTATTTTAGGTCTGCTTTCCATCACACAAGCTACCCGAAGCGCTATATCGAACGTGTGTGGAAATGCAGTTCTGGTACTTGCTCTCCTCGCGAGATCACCCGCGCAGTGAATTATGTCACTAAGAATACGGGCCCAAGGCCTTGCCTTCAGAACCGCTGATTAAACCTCAAGATGTGGTATTGGTGGAGCATACTGGGCAAATAGGTACAGACATAAAAGAGAACAATATTTTTGCGCTGACTTAAAATTTACAAGGAGGCCAACTACTACGTACGGTCCAACATCCATCGAATCCCTGAATACGCCGTATTCGACTACGGTTCCAGCAAATGGTTTGGCTTGACGAGTTGATCGCTTAAAGGGACATGCGCCAGGAGAAATCTTTTGTTTTAAATTTTTGGTAGGTGAATTAAGTTACCGCAATTTATAGTGCTTGATCTTCTTTCCATAAATCAGGAGTTAGTTTTATTTGCTTTTTTTGTTTATGTTCTGGATGCAATGAACGTGCAACGAAATCATGTTATTGCGTGCGCGTGGTGCATGGCACAATTTACAAAAAGCAAACCTAGTAAAATAATCTAATTCGTACCTTTTAAAACCACTGAGTGCAATGGAAAACAAAAATAATAAGTATAACAAAAAATGTATTTTAAAATAAATGAATAATCGCAAAAACGTCGTCTGCAAAGGGTTAACAGAATTTTTTTATAGGTTTTCACAAATTATAAAGAAAAGATTATATTCTACTTAAATCTCAATCTTTGCATTCTAGAGACACCTCAAATTTAGTTGACATATGAGAATATCAAGAACAAGCTCTGCGCGCAAAGTATGATGATGCCTCAAAAATTGCAAAAAGAGAAACACGACGTTGGAATATTACCATAGATGTGTAAACTGGCCCCTCCGAGGCAGGAAAGTTACTATCTTTTGTGAGAAATTCAAGCTACAAAAGATTCCAATGGAGAGGATATGGCTAGGCCTACTTCTCAAAATAATTGTGATGGTAGGTGATGTCACAATTTGAAGAACCGCACACACGAACATGACTCACATTTAAGCCTTTCCGGGTCGCCGGAAGGTCTTCAAATGCGAATTTGATTTGTTTTGCGACCATATTCGGTCCTTATTTTTTAATACTTAAATTACGAATATTCAAGTGACAATAAAATAAACAAAAACCCGTAATCTTTTTCTTTCTTTTTGCAAATGACTGCAGTATTTTTTACCCGTATCTTTTTCTAAAACAACCGAGTTAGAAGACTTGATTGCACAATTTCGGTTGTCTATTTCGGTCCGATGGGGTCCTTCCTGAGAACAATGGATTGCACGATCATCAAGAGAGGCGCAGGGCATGCCAGCGGCAGCCAAATCACCACCGTAAACCTGCTTGAGGCGGTGACTTCTCGTCACATCATTCATCGTTCGCACTCACTGGGTAGCATGGAAAGACCATTTGTGAGATTAATACATTCGGTCATTTCTTTTGGAAAAACGCTTGAGTTCTTTCTACGTGGTCCATAGACATCTGCACTTAAAGCTCTATTTGTTTTGCACGAGAAAAAGAAACTTATAATTCCAGCCTTTGCGGCGATTTGTCTCGAGGAGATTTTTATTTTTATATTTAGCGATAAATAAAGAAATATTTAATGATGTCTTGCCAGGTATTTTTTTTATATCTCTGCTTTTGGAATGCAGCTTTCCACCACGTTCCCACTGAAGTTCGGGAGGTCAAGAATCGACTCGTTAAATATTTGGTCGAACAAGTAAAAATCAGAGACAGAATAAAACGCAGCTTCCTAGATTTTTCGCTTCCGGGATAACGGTTCTTAGTCACGAACATATTTGCTGCTTAACGACATTTAGATTATTAATTGTTAACGCATATCCTCTACGCCTAATTATTACAGTCCTGCTGGCCTCACGTTACGTTTAGTATACTGAGGTGGGTTTCTTTTGAAAATTGACACAGGTGTCAGGTGGGTATTTTGATCTGTCTAAAAAATTGTTATCGCCACATTCACTAAATAGCAAAGTCACTCTTTAAGTTTGTATAGAGAAGATTAGCTTTTTCTAGAAAAATTCGAAGTGCGCATGGTGAAACGTTATATTTTGGCTGCTTGATATATGTACCCAGTTCTGTCTGGTTGTTATAAATAGGAAAAAAAACAAAACCTCCCAGTAATCTTTTATACAAATGTATGAGGAATGGCCCATTTTTCTCTAAGCTGAACTGCATTGGCAAATACCACGTCACTAATAAAAACATGCCAGACTTTGTATGTTTGGCGTTTTAGTAAATATGATTTGGGGTCTTGTGTATTGGCATTCGTCAGTATATTTTGCACACTGCGACAGCAGTATGCGAAATTGCAGCACTACATCTGCTTTCAACGGGTACCAACATCGTTTAATTATTTTTTTTATATAATGAAATATATAAAAA
>JAZHYW010020653.1:0-12091 GCA_037355805.1 Ixodes ricinus
AGGTGTCTCAAACATGCACGCGGCCCACGGGCCGCATGCGGCCCGCAGGCAGTCGGCTACGAGTCCCGGTTACCATGTCTCGAACGCTATGGCATGCGCCATAGTGATCTTAGATAGAGGTCACTTTAAAATCTTTTGATCGCCCCCTCCTCGCCAACCCCCCCTCCCCCCCCCCAGTGTTATGGAGGCTCTCGACCTCTCCGGTGTGGGCTATCTGGCCACCACACTAAATAAAGTTTGAAACCACTGTTTTTTAACGGTGTCTAAAAAAATCATATGCATTATTTAATGAGTAATCGGGGATGCATGAATTATGTGCAGGGATTGCGGCGAACATTAAAAATGGCCACACACTTGTTGTTTTACTCTCACTATTAAACTATTTAACACGATAAAGTTATGAGACACTTATTTGCTTATAAATTATATGTTTGTGATATAAATTTTAGAAGACAAAATATAGGAAACGTATCCTGAAGTCGAGAGTTGAACTTTCTTAGAGAAAAACTTATTTTAATTGAAGTACAAGTACAAGTTTTCTAAACCTTTCTGAACTCGTACTTCAAGTACAATATATTTAAAGTACTTCCCCAAACTTGTCATCGTGTTCTTAAACTACCACCGTCATATTTGCCAGTTTGGTATTCCTTTTTTGTTACCGACGATTAAATCGAAATTGATCCCACTAAAACATCATATTGTGCAGTCGGCCAGTCATGAAGGGCCAACCACAGCGACCCTTTTGGTTTGCACGTCACCAGTAGGCGGTGACGTGTGAAGAATGCAGTAAAAACCTCCGCTTAAGCACGCGCTCATTGACGTGGCATTAGCCGGGCGCGTGCGCCGAAATATTTATCAAAGTTCAAAGCTCTCGCTGAAAGCTTTTCTTTTCTCTTTTTCCCTCCTCCCAGGAGGAACCTTAATGAAAGGGTACCACCCTCAGTTTGGAGGGAGGGGGGGGGGAAGGGCGGCTCTTTGACAAGACTCCTGCCCCTGTCGACACCTACGCGGAAATGGGCCACAGCACATGCTATGGGGTGATTCACAGAATCACCGACGCGACCCAGCCTCAACTGCAAGCAACACTGCAAGTAGACGGAGGCACCATTCTGGGTGCCCACCAGATTAGCCGCATCAACACCGTCAAAATACCCTTCACAGGAAATGTCGTCCCACGTCACGTGCTGGACAGCACGTGCCCCTATCGATGCCGCCCCATCGCCCGAAAAGCGAACTTTGTACCCACTGCTCTCAAACTGGACACCGCCAGGACGTTTGGCCGAATCGTCATTAAACCCCAATCTGCCCGGTCTGCAGTCGAACCCTCACGCTTAACCACGATCAAGGCCTCTGTGACACGCACTGGCGCCATTGTGAGAATCTCCCCTCCCCCCCCACCTCCGGTGTCCGCAGGAGGCAGCAGCAACAGAAGCAAGAGCGACAACATACCGCCAACGAAACGTCATCCAGAGCAAACCATGCTCTATTATGCCACACAGCAACCACTACGCCACAACTCGCCGGTCCCTCACCCCCATCCGCAGCAGCAACCACTTTGCTGCAATAAGCCGATCCGACCACCGACCCTGTCGCTACTCCGCTAGCCGGTCTCTTAGCCGCCCTACCCGGTCTCCAACCTTCTTGACTTGCTGCCTCACGGAACTGCCGTCACCGCCACCCCTCACGCCGCCACTCAAGCCTTCCTCGACTGGTATTGTACCAAAACGCCACGTCTCGTACACCCCTGCCTTCAACATGACCCGTAATGTAAGCGAGCCACTTACCCCCTTTCCTCACCTCAAAAAGCTGCCGAAGCCCTCCTACACCCCCCTCCCCCCACCACTCCCCTCCTCCCGATTTGCGGCCGCTTGCTTGGCTGAAAAGCGAATCTTGTCTTCCACTCTTGCAGTTTCATCAACGAGTTATTTCGAGTCCAAAGTGAATCACAAGCGTCTGCATCGTTGCCGTTTCGTGCTGTCCTGTTACGTGGCTTTCGACGGCACTCAGCGCCCTGGTCAACGGATTTATGGAGCCAACTGAGTCCCATTACGACCGCTTCCTGCCGCTCGAACCCTAGTCGTCTGCTGGTTCTACACCCCCGTGTCACGTGCTTACGTGACTGCACAAAAGGCTCGTCAAGCCTTCATCGTCTGGGATTTACGGCCGCTTGCTTGGATGAAAAGCTAATCCTGTCTTCCACACTTGCAGGTGAGAGTGCGCGCTTACTCTTTTTTTGAGTTGAATTTTTCATACTATCCGGTCGGAGATGCCAGAGTTCTACGTTTGTTTCTACAGTGCGTGTTGGCATATCATGGGTGTCGATGATTGTGATTATCGAGCAAGAATAGAATATTTCCTCCCTTCGTGTACCCGCAAATGTGTAAAGTCGAAACGTTTTTTTGTTTTGTCCGCGAGTTCTTGCTGTTGTTTCGTCGATCAGAGTTCTGTTTGCACTCGCGTGGTTATGCTCACTTGTCATGTTGTTCGGAGACGTAGAGGTGAACCCCGGGCCCGAGGAAGATCCCGACCAGCCAACTCTTGCTATGTTGCAATAGAAGCTTGAAGCTCTCTCACTGTAGGAGTCGGTAAACTAAGCGAAAGGGTCACGAGTTTGAAAAGAGAGTTTGAGGAACTGTCGGGAACTAAAGAAGAAGTTACTAGAGTCTCTCAAGACCTACGCTCGCTTGCAGAAAGAGCCGTATCAATATCGTTTAACTTTGAAACTAGGCAAAACCTTGCTAGCGACCTGAACGCTCTTGATAACCACATGAGCCGGAATAATTTTGTATTCAAAGGCATTCCAGAGGAACCCAGGAAACCTGGGCCAGATGTGAAGAAATAATAACTTGCTTTTTTCAAAGAACATTTGGATCTAGAGGCAGGAGAAATTGAAAGAGCCCACCGGGCAAGTAGAAAGAAGCAAACTTCCCCCGCCTCATCATTGTAAGATTTCTTAACTTGAGAAACAACCAAACGATTCTAGAAAACGCACACAAGTTGAAGAACCTAGCATCTCCTAAGTTATGGATTGAAGATCACTCGCCATTGGTATGTGAAGCACGAAGAAAGCTTTGGGACCACGCAAAAACGTATCGTAGTCTCCAATCACGAGTGCGTCTAGTTTTTGATATACTTTTTATGAATGACACGGTGTTTTTGTACGATTTCCAAACGGATACCGTTGTTGAATCGCAACGGACCATACCAAGACAAAATACGAACTGACTAAAAAAGAAAAAAATAATTCGACTTATGACTTGCTCTTTTTTCTTGCGAATTTTCAGAGCATACTGTCTAGAAGAGATGCTCTCGCTGAAACAATTAACCGATCCCACCAGCCAGTTTGACTACGCCACCGCTGCCGCAATGCATCGAGAGAACTTTAGTCTTCTTGATCATCTGTATACCGCTATAGAAAATGTTACCTCTCGTTACACAAGCTCGCCTGTTTTTCTTGAAGGTGAGCTTAACTTTCCCAGGATTGACTAGACCACTGTTAATGTATCTGAGGAATGTCCTAACAATGTGCTGACATGTGCCTTTCTAAACATCTCGCAATCAATTTGACTGACCCAGGTAGTACTCAAACCCATTTGGGACGATGCAATTTTAGATTTATTGTTCACGTCTTTGTCAGAATATTAGAAAAAAATGTCACGTGTCTTGACAAGATCAGTGACCACGTGGCTGTCCTGATTAACTTCACTATATAAACAAAGCTCCATTACAGTCTATTCCATGGAACTTTACGACTTCTCTAAAGGTCTATTCACACGATGCATCTTGTTGGCAAATCTTGTGTCGCGAAACTATCGGGAAACAGATTCCCCGTCTGAACGCTACCGAAAAAGTGGCGCGCCTCCGAAAAAAGTGGCGCGTCTTCCTCGCTTTTGGAGCAATTTTTCGCTGAAACCTCACCGAGGCCTGTCAATCACCCGAAGGAGAAACGCGGACGCTGCCAATGGCCGCTGGACTTCGCTATGACGTCTGACCTTCGAGGAGGAGCGAGCTTTGGAGGAGACATATTTTTGGCCGAGTCCGTATCCGTCCGTATCCGAGCCAAAGCCGAGAGAAAATAAACAAACATGGCGAGCGACAAGCGGAGAAGCGGTGCGTACGGGCGACGAGTCTTGGTCCTACTCGGTTGCAGGTGTTTGAACGGCGCCTACAGTACGGGTTGGTGGCGCGGTGCAGATTCACCAATAGTCGCAATGAGTGCAAGCACCGGATATAAACCTGATGACTGGGAATAACTTTCTTTATTAGCGGTGCAAAGATGTCCGAAATGCTTCGAGATCATCTGCCTGTTCTTTGACGTTCGCAGTCTTTCCTGGGTCTGGCAGGGCTAGTAAACCCAGTGAGCCGAATCCGACGAAGTTCATTGAACGGTATTAATAAAACAGACTGTCTCTTCACACTGTGCGCACTTCATATCATTTTGGTGCGAAACGCTTGGGATTCCCGGTGCAGATGACAAGGTTTGGCGAAATTCTCGTGAGTCAATACGTCACAGGTTTCGCGCGTCAAACTCCACGTGTGAACAGACTGATTTCGCGAAATCTTGGTTTCGCCAAACTGTGGCGCGTTGAAAAGATTCATCGTGTGAATAAGCCTTAAGGCAAACATTGGTGGTATAAACAGTGACTTAGACAACTTTTTTGCCAAATTAACTGCAATTTCATCTCTCGGTCAGTAGAAGAGAATTGGATAAACAATAAGTTCAAAGACATAATTGCTACATCTGTCCAAAAACTTCAACACCCCAAGATTGCAACTTGATGGAAAAAAATCCCAAGAAATTTATGAAAATACTTAGCCCACCTGAAGACACAATTTCTAGTTGTTCCTTAGAGCAGCACTGCAATGTAATGTCACCAATGGAGTGTGGAAGCAAATTTAATGAATACTTGGGAGATGTATTTACCGAAGCGTCTTACCCGCTGCCCCAGTGCGATTTTGCACACAACCATCCTTTGCTGTCGAAGATAAAAATTGACCAAAATGGTATTAACAGTATAATACAAAACCTGCCCCTCCAAGTCTTCTCCTGGTGCCGATGGCATCGGTTCCAAGCTACTGAAACTAACACAGCCATATGCCGGGCTTCTTCTTGCACAACTTTATAAACAATTCCTTAACCAGAGCATTAAACCGTATGACTGGAAACATGCAATCGTCACTCCAGTTCACACATCTGGTAGAAAATCTTTGTTTTGTAATTATCGACCGATATCTCTCACCAGTGTTTCATGCAAGATTCTTGAGCATGTTTTGCACACTCATATTATGAACCTTCTTGTAGACAATGATTTCATTTTCATCAACCAGCATGCCATCAGGAAGCACATTTCGGCAGCAGCAGTGTTGACAAACGAATCGACGCCTAAACAACGCCTTTTGATACCCCAAGTTTTCATTGCAAGCCATCTACATTCGGCTGTTTGTGTGTGAACGTCAGTGCTCGGCTCGGCTGCAGTTGCGAAGGTCTGCAGCGTCATCGCCCGCAGCAGGAGACGCGCAAGAAACACGCAAGTACGGGACCTGCGCGTGATTGTCATCGAAAGCATCGTCATCCCACCACCGCCCTCAAGATCATCACGTGGTCACTACGTCATCGGGCACTGGCTATTTAACATGGGATTTTCACCAATGTCTTTATATTTCGGCAGAAGCAGTGGTGACGAACGAATCGAC
Organism: Ixodes ricinus; assembly: GCA_037355805.1. Classification (NCBI taxonomy): domain Eukaryota; kingdom Metazoa; phylum Arthropoda; class Arachnida; order Ixodida; family Ixodidae; genus Ixodes; species Ixodes ricinus. Next base: position 5,695 of record JAZHYW010020653.1, read on the forward strand.
ACCTAAACAACGCTTTTTGATATCGCAGGTTGGTGTCCTGACCACTACTGCTGCTGCCACTGTAATTCTGCTGTTTCTATTTTTTTTAACAGTTTTGAGTTTAAACAAATTTTTGAACATGGTACTCAGCAAAGAATTGTTGACGTCATTTGAGGATATAAAGAATGAGTTCAAAGCAGAGCTGAACGTTTTCGGATATACTTTTGATAGAGAAATTTGAAAGGATCTGTGGGACGTTAAAGCTAACTTAAAGTTTATTAATCAGATGTAGGAGGAAATGAAAACCCAGGTCAAAGTCGTACAGGATGAAAACAGGGAACTGAAAAAGGAGAATCCACGGCTCCAGATGACGTGCGACGAACTTGCTGTTCGTATGAAGGATAGCGAGACACGTATACTGAGTTCAGAGCAGTATTATCGAAATGCCAACATTGAAATAAAAGGTGTACCTACAGCGCCAAATGAGAAACTGTCCATGCTACTGGAACAAATAGGTGCCCAAATTGGCGTACCAATTACAAAGGAAGACATCGAGATATGCCATCGAGTACCCATCGCACACAGCACTACCGACAAAAACATCGTCATGAAGTTTGTTCATAGAGCCAAACGAAACGATGTACTAGAGAAGCAAGACGCCACAGGCATACTGGGACAAGAATCGGATTAACTCAAACGAGCCCATTTACATCAATGAGCGTGAGGGAGGCGAATTTGAAGTTTGTCTGGGTTAGAAACGTCCAGATCTTTGCACGGAAGGCAGCTGGCACTCAGACTTCAAGATCATGACTTGAGACGACCTCTAAAAGATTGTTTAAGTTGCATACAAAAAATATTTGTAGCATTGAAAAATGAGAGTCGCAAAATTTTTAGATCCCGCTGACCTTGGGAAGTTATTAGACGTAAACGATTTTACATTTTTTCACTTAAACGTCCGTTCAATGAATGATACAACAAACAACTTCGAAATGTTGCTAGATAGTACAGGTATAAAATTTGATGTAATAATGTTTACTGAAACTTGGTATCATGATAACTCAAGTCCCTTTCTTATTCCTAATTATAACAACTTTGCGCTAAATCGATCAAATAGAATACAATAGAATTGCTTTATTTCCAATACATATATTTTCAAAAAGTACAAGTTCAAAAGTACAACAGTATAACAAAGAAGGGGGAGGGGGCGGTGGAGTAGTTATACAAACAGTATCATCTCTACAAACCCGAACTTTAAACTGAATTCACTACGTCAATCGAGGACTACGAAGTATTAGATTTATGTAAAGATTCTAATATATTGTGTGTTGTATATCGGCCTCCTGATAGAAATTTCGCCAGGTTTTCTGTGTGTTTCTGGAGCGATTTCTTGATTTTGTAGGTTGCAACAAATATACATTGTTTATGAGTGGAGACTTCAATATAGACGTATCCACTGTATCTGCCTCGCAAACTGAATTTCTCTCTATTCTTAAATCAAATGGTTGTAACAATTTAATCCAATGCCCAACACGTGTCACAAGTAACTCGTCTACGCTCATTGACCTCTTTATAACAAATAATGACAATGAACATGGGTACTCTGGCGTAATACTAAGTGATGTCAGCCAGCATTTCCCTATTTTTTTCGTTCATTAGAAAATCTCGTAATACGACATCAATACTGTTACAGGAACCAATATTTGCTCAACTAATGAATGCCCAAAGATTAGAAATGTTTCGTCATGCCATAGGTAATACAGACTGGAGCTTAGTATACATAAAGGAAACAGCAGATCAAGCTTATAACCTTTTCTTGTCTTCTTTAACTAGAATACATGAAAATTGTTTTTCGTATAAACAAATTAGGAAAAAGCAAAAAAGTCTAAAAAGTAGGGCTGGGCAATTGATCGATTAACCTTCCGATTAATCGATTAAGGCTTTAATCGCTACCAAATTTTTTAACCGGTTAATTGGTTTTTTAATTGGTACTCAAAGAGAAGTCAACTGGACGCACGCATGGCTCTATCCTGGACGACCTGCCCAAACTAGGGGTGACTCATGCCCCCCCCCCCCTTTAAGGAAAACGCTGCGTGGCATGTATCCGTTCGTTCTGTCCCGAGCGGTTTTCCGTCCCCAGTCAGGTGCTATGAGCAAGGTTCAATTGGTTCAATCCTCGCGCTCGCGAAGCGTCACGTGTTCGAGGATATGCATTCCAGTTCTACCGAGGCCAGACGAACAAGCCGGGTCCGCGATTGATCCCGCGCGACCGCGAAACTTCACGTCTTGAGGATCTATTACACATCATGCCCAGGCAAGACAAACAAGCAGAAAAACAAGCTGGGAAGCTAACAACGCCATGGTTACTTGTTCCTGTACTCGGCCCACTAAAATCGACGAGTTCACGAGTATGAAAGGCAATCTCGCTGGAAAGTTTGGGTTTAAAATAAACTCCAGCGGTGAAGTTTTTAACTCGAAGGAAGTCCACGGCATCATCTGCAAAATGCCGTTTTCGTACAGTGGAAGCGTATAGAATTCGCTTCAGTATCACCTACGAGCGAAGCACCCATGTACGCCGCTGCAGCAAGGACCATCCGCCAAAACGCAGACAACAATCAACGCCTTCTCATCGAGGCCCCTTTCTCTGAAAAAGAAGAAAGCATCATCCAAGCCCTGACTTCTTGTCTTCCTGTCGAAGAATGTGGACAAACTTCTTTCTGTTCGCAGCTGGAGCAAAAATATCTGTCTTTGAATTTTTGAACCATATGTATCTTCAATTCTAAATGTCCTTTGCGCCGTGTAACAGAGAGTAAAATAAGTCTTCATAGGCAAGACGAGTTGTTGCAATCTTTTAATATATTATTTATAAAAATCAACGCAACCAATTAATCGATCAATTAATCGATTAAAGGGTGGCGATTAATCGGTTAAAATTTTTAATCGACACCCAGCCCTACTAAAAAGCCATGGGTCACACCTGAACTAGTTCGTAAAATAAACATAAAAAATAACCTTTTTAAAAAATTATTAAAAACAGGTATCCAAGTCAACTATGTGCTTATAATGCTTTCCGTAACAAACTAAATTCCGAACTGAAGCATGCTAAATCAAATTACTATTACAACCTGTTCAATGACGCCATAAGACAAAAGGAGATATTTTTGGAAACGCATAAATACTTTTTTTAAAACCAACTAGAAGAACGTTCTCGTTATGATGTCGAACTAGATAGAAGCAAGTTGTCTGACTTACAGCTTGCTACCACTTTTAATAATTACTTCGTAAATTTGGTACAACCAGCAAATTGTACGAGAGATAGGTCGTAACATTGCGATACGTTCTTAATGAATCTGTGTTCTTTTTCCTACTACAGTAAGTGAAGTGATTACCACGTTCCACTAAATAAAAAATAGCCGATTCCAGGACATAAATAGACCGCAAATTGAACCCATCAAACACGTCACTGATATAATTGCTCCTCCTCTCACGTACAGTCGGCACGGAATGAAACGCGAACAAGGAGCGCATGGTTTTCGACCCACGCTGAGTCACCTAGAGACGCAACACCGAAGGTTTGGATGCACTGAGCAAGAGTCTAACACATCGAAGGAGGAGCCATCTTCTTGCAGCTCCCATCTGGTTCAGGTGGTGCAGCATCTAGCGAAAATCATGCACCCACTGTTCGCGTTTCATTCCGTGCCGACTGTACATTTTTAACCATCGTTTTAACGACCAGTGTTTTTCAAAAGCAATGCAAAAAGCTAAAGTAACGGTGCTGCACAAAGGTGTGTGACAAAAACAACCTCGCTAACTATAGACCAATATCAATTTTAACGATACTGTCTAAAGGTCTTGAGAAACTAATTCATTCAAGACTTCCTTAACAAACGCGAATATTCTAACTCACAATTTGGTTTTCGTGTCATGTACAGATCAACAGAAACCGCACTGTTAACAAAAAAGAACTAATTGTTGGAGCATTTGAGACAGCACAACTCGTACTTGGTATATTCATTGACCTCACTTAGGCGTTGACCACATAAGCCATAATATACTGAACGTTAAACTTCACGGTTATGGTATTAGGGGAAGTGCAGCATTATTAATTTAATGTTATAAGCAGCATCGGTCTCAATGCGTTTGTATAAACTCTTATTTTTCTCCACTTGACACTATTACAGCAGGTGTGCCGCAGAAAGCATATTAGGCCCTCTTGTCTTTATACTTTAGATTATGACGTTTTTAACATAATGACATCAGCAAGAATATTAGCCTATGCCGATGATATGACTTTTCTTATTACTGGTACTGACCCGACTGATATGGTTTCAGAAGCAAATAGCTCTTTTAGAAATTTGCAAAGATACATGGACGCGAATTTTCTGCAAATAAACCCAATAAAACTAAAGCGATTTTCTTTAGACGCAGAAATAAATTATTTGTGGGCCAACATATCTTCATCTAGACAACCAGAAAATAGAAGTTGCAAATGAAATCAAAATCCTTGGACGTTTATTTTACCTAGTACTCACATGGGATGTTAGTGTTAATCACACCCATACAAAGATAAATAGAGCAAATGGAGCTGATAAATAAACATAAATACAGCCTACCATGCCGCATTAAAATAAATTTTATACAATGCTCTTGTTGTTCCTCACCTGAACATATTGTCATCTCATATGGGGTACAACTACGAAACAACATACTTAATCTCATTTGTGCACAAAATATCAATTAGAGCAATAGCATATCTCACATGAATTGAGAGCACTGCTATGTTTTCTAAAAGTAAATTACATTCTAAATATATCTTTCCTTGATAAACTCAGACTCACATGCCTTTACAGATACGCCTACTCACAAACAACACCTTTATAATTGAATTTTTTAATCTAAACAAGCATCTCACTAGTCATAATACTCGACATGCAGAACCAAGGTTGCTGCCGACATCTCGTACAACATATGGACATCAACCAACAAGCCAATCTACCTTACTTATAAACGAATTGATTCAATATCACGTCACACCTGAAGTTGTCAGCAAGTCCCATAATGTCCCTGTTTATGACGTTCACAAGCTCTGACTATCAAATTTTAACCACACGTTTTGATTTGGTTGACTACTGCGTAATTTTTATTGTATATGTGAGTTTTGTTTTGTTGTTTCATTATTTTTGTAAATGAGTGATTGTAGAACATCTGTCCTACTCTCTCGGCCGTTTGTATCAGGGCAGGGACCTCGTCAAGTTGCTGAATGCAGCTTTTGTCCTTGCCCCTCCGCTCCCTGAAGAGGAAATAAGAGTATTATAGAGCCGGTCTTGCGAATCCCAACTTTTGAATTTATTACTGGTCCCTGTTGGAAAATCTTGATGATGGGAAGAAGTTAGATAAAGCCTCTACAGCCTGGCTGCGTAATACGGGACATCCTAGCAGCCGAAACGGTGGCCCCGGCATAGTGGATTAAGGCGGAACGATGCAGGAAGACGGACCATGCACCAGCGTGTCCTGTTATGGGGACATCCTACCAGCGTAGTGAGGTGGACGGAACCGCGAGCGCGCACGGAACCATGCAGACGCACGGAACCATACAAGCATGACGTTTTATGGACATCCTATACCAGCAGAAAGGCGACGCCAGTATGGTGGAACCGTATGGCTCACACTGTTGTATCGCCTTTACACTGTTATACAGGAAAATGTTTTGAAGCTTTGCGTATTTGTTTAAAAAGGTCAGTGAAAGCTACACTTATGCGGTTTGTGCAGGTGAGGTTATACGGCCAGGGGTACGTTGCATAGGGACGAATCGTAACGATCAGTCTGACAATTAAATACAATTTCTTAATTAACTTTTACTGAGTGAAAATAAACATATGGCTTCAATTAGAAACTTGCACGAGAGTCATCGAAAACCACTAAATCAACTCTGCTTTTTAAAAAGAGATATGACGCAGGGGTAGCGTTGTACATGTTCTGTAAAAATGCTTGGTTTGGATGCGTTTCTAGGTTTCGGTTTCTTACCGGAGCGCATCTCTGCGCCCACGGTGCTGTTTTCCAGGGGCTTAGACGCGCAGCACACGTGTGCCTTGCTTTCCTCCATCTTACGAGGGAAGCGAGAGGGTGGCTTCGCACTGCGGCCACCGGGCAGCAGGGATCGCAGGCGCAAAGATGCGCTCAGATAAAAACCGAGTCTAAAAACGCGTCCAAACTTAGCATTTTTTAGAACGCCATAAATGCTGCTTCTGTCTTATATCTTTACAAAAGAGATGATTTAGTGTTTTTCGATGATGCTTAGCAAGTTTCCAATTGGAACCATGGGTCTTTTTTCAGTAAATGAACGTTTAAGAAAATATTTATACTTAAAAGGAAGCTGAAGCGGTTTTGTATTTGAGGAAGTGCATTTAAATCAGCAATACGT
>JAZHYW010020654.1:0-13857 GCA_037355805.1 Ixodes ricinus
CCGTGGTGACGCTACTCACAAGCACCTAGCACCTAAGGTGCAGGCGCCCCCGGAGCTCGGGGTCCGTGGAGACGCCACTCTCCAAACACCTGCTTTCACAGGTGCCCCTGCGGGGAGGGCCGGGGAGGGGCCTATCACGGGATCACGCCGCCGCCGACTGCTACTAGGGGAGGGCAAGGGGTGGAGGGCAGGGGGAAAGGAGTGGGGGGTCAGATAGGAGTAGTGGTGGAGGGATGGGAGGTGTGGGGGGTAAGGGAGGGGGGATCCCATTCAGCACCGGGTCACCTGACCCGGTGTTCGAGGAAGGGGAGGACCCGCCCACGAGGTCACGCTGGACGCGGTGACCCGGGTAACTCGACACGGGTCACGTGGCCTATGACGTCACGCCGGACGCCGACTACTACTACGCCGGCTTTCCGCTGAACAGGAGCCGCACGCTATCGTGGGAAATAACCCAAGTCTCGGGTTTTCTTACAAGACCTTGCCTAGACCGATAGGTAGCCTCAGTGTTTTACCGCCAAGCATTAGTATGCTGTGTTTTTTTTTTCAGGAGTGCACGCGTGAGGCTTTTCTCCTGGCTTGTGCGCTTCTCGTGTATGCTTTTCTTTTTTGCTGCTAACCTACGGAACAAACAAGTTTCCATCGATCTGTGATAATTTATAATGAAGGGTGTACACTTTTCCGACTGTTCTGGCAAAGGCAAAACTCCTGAGTCACTGGGCTGTGGACGCGAATGCGACGTACGCCCGTCGGCGATATAAATGTGAACGCCGGACCACCGACTGCTCCGTGCTATCAGCGCCATGATGCTGGGGCCCGTGGCGGCTTGCGCACCTTATCGCGCGCTACGCCGGATTCAGCGTGTGAATCAGCTCAGCTCTGCTGCTGCTCCCTGAAAAGTGCGAGAATTGGGTAGAGACTTTTCCGACGTTATCAGGAGGCACTGTGGTGACTTGATAAAGTAACTATTTGTTTTCATGTGAATGCGGTCGCATTTATTTCCAGCTCATTCGGCCACGCTCATTTTTGAAAAGTCAAGTGGCTTCTGTCATGATACGCTCGAAATATTTTTGTTTGTAAAAATATTTATCGCTTTTAGCGTTCACTCAATAATAAAGAAAGCATCTGAGTTTTGATGAACTATACCGGAGAGCAACGTCGGCGCTTTTTCACGGGCCAATGCAAACTATTTGCCGTAAATGACGTGTGCACAGCGCCCACAAAAAGTCGCACAATAGAAATCCGCGCTACGCTCTCACGCAGAGCGGAGCAGTAAAACCGAGGACAGTGTTCGATTTAAGCGCTTAATTTCGGTGAAGCGCCAAGCGCACGATAAGGCTCGATCAGCCGCCACGCCGCCGCGTCGCGACGCGGATAGTACGGAGGTGGTCGACGGAGGGTTATTTCTCCATACGAAGAGAGTTCCACAGCCCAGCAAACAAAGATGGTATCTCGCAGAAGGCTCTAATTTGAATGGCCCTATATGCATTGGGGCCAATGTGCATAGTGTAGGCCTTCGATCTTCTGTTAGTTGCCATCTTTATTTGGCTGTGGAGTGCATTTTGATCATGCGCAGTAGCTCTTCCACGAAATATCGTACTCCGCACCTGCGTTTACGAGTCAGTCGTTCGATTTTTCGCATCAGAGATAAGCGTTTGGAAGGTGTATAGCACGGAAACAAGTAGCAGGTTCGAGGAACAATGAAGATGTAGACGATAGGTTCTTTCCTTCTACGGACCTTTTGTTCGTTGTTGTTGCAGATCTAATATCCCAAGGTATGATGGCGCATCAGCTCTTAATGATAAATAAAAAAATAGAAGATGTTTATTTCCCTTCTTTTTAAAGAAAATTGACTTAGTTGCAAAAGTGCGCTCAGTGCGCCACATATCGATAGGGAAGGGGATCGAGGAGAAAACGATGGAAAATATAGAAAGGTTGGAGGTTTATAGACTAGGTTGGGAGGGATGTCTCCGTCGATCGTCGCCCGTCAGTCGCGTTCGGTTCGTGTTCACCCCAAGTTGGCAGTGCGGTGGAAGCTGCCTGCTTGTTGGACTAGATCAGCTGTCGGCCTTGCACCACGTGACCGCCCTGCTCTCACATACCACGCGCCGAGCGAGGTTCAGGCGATGAGAGGCAGGCCACTGATTGGTCTGGCAAAACGCAGCTTCCACCACTGTCAGCTTAGGGGCAGAACGGGTATAGTACGATCCAGCGTTCAGAACGCACTGGCCCCTCAAGTTAGTAGATATGGAGCAACCTTAGAGCGGATAATAAATATGTTGCAATTGGGGTGGGCGGCAGTTGTTCTACAGAGTTAATGGAGAGCTTTAGTAGTTCGCTTTTTCGCCTGATAACGGTACGATGCATGCCCAAGGCCGCCGGAGGAGAGGAGTATCGTTATCGGGGGAAAAAAACAATCTGCAGTGAAAGCGGGCTTCCACTGCACTCTTGAGCTGTCACCCACCATAGTGAGCTTGTTTACAAAAACAGACAAATAAATAGCTGACGTGCATATTCCACCGTATCGCAGCCAAATCTATGATGTGTATCTTTTGCCACACCGCGCAATAAAAGCCCGGGGTAATCGCTTTGGATGACGCCTCGGCAGCTGCGTGAGCGCTCGTGCTGCGAGGATGCCAATCTGCGCAGTCAGGGCTGCCGTCTCACGCTAGCGCAGCTTCCGTGGTTGAGTCCATGTTAGCGTGAGACTGCGAAGTACTACTGAAAAGGTTGTGCGAGCGCGACGGCTGTGCCTTGACAAACTCGACTGAAGTACTCTCTGCCCGAGCGCTCGCACGCAGCCGAGGTGATTCAAAGAAACGCAGCTCGGGCCTTTAGCTGCATGGCTAACAATAGTCCATGCTGGGTGAGAACAAGTTCGCCTGAGCCAAGGTGCCTAAGCCAGAAGACCCTCTGTAACAGGCTCCAGTAAGAGAAAGCCCAGCCGGAAACAGAGCACTTTTAGCATCGTTTCACCTTATGTCCGATGCCGCCGGTGCGGTAGGAAAACGCAGCGGATTCGGCTCGCGCTTCATACTTCGTCTAACCTTAGCATGGGCTACTGTTGGTCGCGTGCTAAAGCGCAAGCTATTGCTTTCGACGACACCTCGGCGGCTGCACGAGGCTCGTGTGGCGAACGCCAATCAAGGCTACCGTCTCGCGCTAGAGGCGGCCTCTGGGGCCAGTTCATGCTAAGGTGAGACTGGTGAGACAGTATAACTGCTTTGCTCGGTTTAAATTTGGCTTTTAGCGATGGAGCAATAGTCTTGAGCGTTAGCGTATCACTTTAAAATGACATTGGCTGCGGGAAGCAATGCACATTGCACGTCTGCGCTGAGGCGCCCAGCTGATGACCTTGAAAGTTTCCGAGGTTCGGAGCTGTCTTGAGCGTGTTATCAGTGCTATGCCCTTACTGCATTATGATATCTCTCTCCGGATTCGAATGACAGATTGGCGGTGCGGGCGGAAACAGAGGGCATTGGAAATTGGAAAAGTGTTTTCGCTCGGGGCTTAGGCGCACATGTCGTCGCGGAATGGACTAAACCGAATGTCTCGGTTCTTGTGTAGAGAAACTAAAAGAGACTGCCTATTGCTGTTTGGTAAGAACCTACATGGAATACGCACGTGTTTTTGTGAGATGCGCATCAGAGTACCTTGCAGATAAGTTAGAAAAACTTCAAAACCGTGCGGCGAGATTTGTAACAGGAAGTTATAGTAGAAACAATAGCGTAAGAGGGACTAAAAATGTACTTGGTTGGAGAAACTTTATTGTCAAGGCGCAAAGATTTCCGAGTGAGGTTCTTGCTCGCAGTTTTTAATGATATGACTGGTATTGATAAAACAACTACATAAAATTACCTAAATACATTTCAAATGGTGTGGATCATTCGAGAAAAATAAGGAAATTTCTTGTAGAACAGATTATAAGAGAGTTTTATTTTTCCCCACACAATCTGTCAGTGGAGCCTGTTATCAGAGTCTTTTTTTATTCGTGACGACGTGGGACCATTTATCTCAGAAAATGGTCTTGATTTTTAATGTTGTTTATATTCAATGTTTATGTATTTTCTTCATTGACAGCTGGAGTTGTATATTCAGCTGTTCTGTTTTATTTTATTGAGCGTATCAATCCATGGGCTGTACCTGCTATAATGCCGAAGTTTTCGGCGCTGCAGGTTTATTTCTGTAAATAAAAAAAAGCAAACGTTTAACGAAAAGTTAGCTAGTAGTGTCCTGTATAATTAACTCGTCGTTTTGCACTCCATAAGGCCGGTTCAGACGCTTGCGTTGAGTGCGTTTGACTGCGTTGCGTTGAGAACCGAAAGCAGATCGCCAGCACATCTGTGCTTCGTATGAAGCGTGGAATCCAATTGAAGGAATCATCTTGGCACGCGATATGAGCAGCAAGGATGTCTGGTTTCTCGCAGCCGCAACGCAGTCAAACGCAGTCAAACGCAACTGTCTGAACCAGCCTTTAGTCTGTCGTCCGTTGCGTTGAATAACGTAATCCTAGAAGAATTATATTTCTCCTTCATGTGTCTTTTCAGGATTAAGATTATTTGCAGTAGGGTGAAGCGCCCTGTATACTGTATACCCTTATCTCAATAGAGTTTTATATTGGATTATATGAATGCAAGCACCTGATACAGACGCATAATAAATATTTAGTTTTTCGCGATGTATATATTTCGTCAATTTTATTCATCAGTTAGTGTTCGCGATCGTTTGACGATCTTTTGTATTAACGCACGTGGATTCAGGACTCTTATTTGCGGATGAGACAGATCATGATAGACACCATATAAGTGCGTTAATATTGAAATGCTCAGAACAACCTACACGGTGCACATCGTAAGGTAAAAGAGATAATATATCGTACAATTTTTGTATCAGTGTCTTACATGTATATAAAGATTCGTCTACGGGATGTTCACTGAAAAACTGCAGGTTATATATTTATAGCTTAAATATGTTGAAGTAAAGCTTACCTTGTTAAAACCTGACAGGTTGCTTCACACGCACGCTTTGTTAAGTAGTTATTGGCATTTCCCATGCAGCCCTTATAGAAGAAAAGACTGCACTCGCCACTTTTATGATCATGGTAATACCGAATGAAAGACTTTGCGTTGTCCCAGACAGTCGTAGCCTTCATGTTTAGGGAGTTTGCATTCTTCTAAGTGACCTCCTATGTGTAGAAGAGTAACATTGTTTATTACGCACCGTAGAAAATGTCATGCTCCGTTAATTCTCCTTAAAAGGCGTCCCTACAGGCACGGTGAAACTATGCGATCAGATAACACGTATTGTTCAATTACGCCGAGGCGTTGACTATTTGTGTATCTTAAACACGTTAAATGTTAGAAAGGCAGACAGAATACAGCAGCGTATCGACGATTGCCTTGACACGAAAAAACACAAGATATTGCGCAAAAATGATTTTTCCGTGGCTCTACGTTTCCTCTTTCTTACGCGCAGTTATGTAACTGAAAAGCAACATCGTGTGCAACATTAGAAACTACCGAAACTACCCACTGGCGCCGTTAGCGCTTTCGTGTCGGACTAGCGTGCCTAGATTTCAGCGTGTTTCCAACATCTCGATCTGGGTGGCGTGGTTTACGGGCCTCGTTTACAATGCGAGCTGCGACGAGGCGACGAAAGCGTCGATGGTCTGCAAGCGCCTCGGCGTCTCCGCCCGCTGTCATCCTCGACACGCGAGAAGGCAACACCTCGCTACCGATCTGCGAAGAAGCGTCCGCCATTAAATAGTAAACGCTCTTCATAATTATAGTTGCTCCCTCTCTTAAATCTAGGCTCTCTATGTCGGGAGCTGAACTGACGTGGTGCGCCCTCGAATCATGCGCTTTCATGTCAGAGCGCGTTCTCGGGCGTCTGGAGGCGCTCTGTAGCTTTTCATCATTTCTTTAGTCTTCGTTTTTGAATGCTGCTGGATTTCAACCACGCATCGTAAAAACTTATAATATGACCTAGCAGTTCTCTATCCGAACATCTCATCATAATCAATACAACTCCCATAAAAATAGAAAAAACTTATTTAATGAAAAGGCATAGCTTGGACGCTCATATTTCGAAAGCTGTACTGATATGTCTGCCATAGCGATCGGAGATATGCTGCCTCGCGCGATTCGTGGTTCAGGTAGTTTCTTTGATCTGTCATTCTCCTCTCGGAGAAAAATGACACATTTTTAAATATCTTCTCGAAGAGTTCGATGAGTGATTTTACTGATGTTTGAGGTAGCAGGAGTTGCAGAGTTTTATACGTGTTTCTCATAAAGCAATAAATGTATTTTTTTCTCGAATATGTCCAGTAATTGTTTAAATGTTGGTATTTACCGTAGGGACAGGTTTCCATGCAATCCTTTTTATTCCTGAAAATGTTTCTATTTCCTTCAGAATATGCAGTCCTAATGCAACGTTGCTGTTCACGACTGAAATGCCAGGCGTTCCCCACGCTTTCAACGGGTTCTCCTTCATTGCTTGGCTGATAACACACGGTGTCTGCAATATTAGAAGGAACATTTCACTTCATTAAGATATATTTGCCGAATATGTTTTAAAATGTTTTCGTCTATGCCCATGTTTCTTTCTTTATTCACTTTTCAATTATATTTACTTGGATAGCTTGTATTTGTTAGTTCACCGAAAGCTAAAGCATGCTCCCTAATGATCATCCGAAGGTCCTCACGCAACACATATGTCATATCATTTATGTTTGGTCTTTCTGGTTTGCACGAAAGACGTTCAGTGGCAGGACACGTGAATCACTTCAGGCATGGTGCCTAAAACGCGTCTCTAAGGTGTGTGCTTACCGCGTCCTAAAAAAAAAAAACAACTGGTTTTTCGATTTCTCGTGAAAGAACCGCCGAATCATGGTGCATTCAGTGTGCGTGATTGGTTTAACCGGCGATGGACGACGCACGAAGACGATGGGCGACCTGAGAAGGAAGCTCTCTGGCGCTGCTTTCACGCAGGAAACGAGCTCGAGGTGGTTCGGTGGCGCCCTCTTATGGTCTTCCCTCATGACATCACGACCAGAATGTTCCTCGCCGTGACATTACGAGTTGTAACCTTTGACTAATTATCATCAGTTTCGAACTACAAGTTTGACGGTATCTGTAACAATAGCAGTCCTGTCGTATGTGTGCCCCTTCGTCATTGTTCAGTTTGCGCTATGTATTTTATTAATGTCAAGTGTGAACCAACTAGCCCAATCAAAAGTCGTGTTATAACAATGCAGTCATCACATTCTTTAAGTCGACGTCGTCAAAGTTGACACTTAAACGTTGCGCTGATTTTTGTTGCTGAAATAGAAATTAGGCCAGATAAAGACGTCACAGTGAACGTTCGGCCGATTGCGAATTGCGACCACAGCGATGTTTTTGTTCGCGCACGTCGCTAATAGCTAGCCGTGCGAGCCACCTAGGGTACGTCGACCTGTCGCAAATAAATATTATTATCAATTTATAAAGTACATATTGGTCTGGGAACTTTGCCCTGTCTGGCACGTAATCAGCTATGAATGTGAGTGCGATTATATCAGCATATTCGCCCTTTTTGTTTGGCAACAAACTATGTGGCGCCATCTATTATGTAGCCCGGCGCACTTTCGTTTACGTATCATCCCTAATTTGTTACTTATCATTCTTATCATGAGGAATTATGTCGGACAGTGCTATAAGGTTGCCATTTCCTGAAGATAGCGAGGTATATTTGATTTCGCAAATACTGCTAAACCCGGTCGTCTAGTTCGGAATCGGAAGTGGTTAGAGGCTATTTGCGCACTGGCACCACCACGCTTCAACTCACGCGAGAAAGAGCGAATACCGAAGCACACACACAAACACACACACGCGCGCACGCACGCACGCACGCACGCACGAGGCACGCAGGCACTACCACGCAGCCATAAGCATGCGCGCACGCACGCACACGCACGCACACGCACAGCACGTGCAGACATAGACGCAGACAGTTTCCACCAATATGAAACACCCACTCGAAGACGGTGGCTGGTGGGTGTGCGGTGCGCATTGCCGACAATTCTGTATTGGTCCGAGGAGAGAGAACTGCGATAAGGCAATAGCCAAACTGAATCAGCGCGCTCACTGACGAAGATCCATCCTTTCACTCGCCGCGATATGGAAATGCCACAAGCGCGAGCAGCGCCCCACCTGACGCCGTCTCTGCCACGCCCTTCGATTAGATCTTTTTTATTGGTGGAGACTGTGCGCGAGTCAATTTGTGTCCTAAAGGTTGCCTAACACGCGAGTCCGTGCATAAAAGACTCAATCGTATTTTACGTTTTCTGCAGGCCGCTTGGCATTCTCTCTGTGTTTGAAAATCGGCGAGTGCGAAGGCGCAGCCGGTGGCCGAAATGCATGTGTTGGTGAAGGGACTCAGATGCCACGTAGTTATTATTGCAGCGTCAGCGCTGCACGAAGTGTATGGTCTTGGCATAGTGCAGAACTGATCTGGAGGAAGATAGACAACGTGAATGATCAGAAGAAAAAACAACAACAAAACGAATACAAATCTCAAGTATTTTGTTAGGTCCGGATGGCAGATGTCGCCACTGGTGTCAAGGCCCATATCAATGTAAACGGCCGCGCCATTCATTAGTCGTCATGAAAAACGAAGAACATCCGCGCACTCCTGACTCGGCTATACTTCCATGCACCATTTGTAAATATTGTAAATAACCTCCTGCCTTCCTAGCGCCTCGTATCCAGCGGTCGACAACGTCTAACACTATGTTTAATTTGCTTATAATCTTGATTATTTACACCACGACTAACATATTAGCAACTAGTACGTATGTTGCACGTTGAATTTTACAAGATATTAAATCGGCATAATTATAGCGGGCATTAGTCAATATGCCTATTTAAAAGACGTCTTTTGGGAATGTAATAAACGCTATATATTATAAATAATGAAATAATCAAAATATCAAACTTTATTTTTTACATTTGCGTAGGAAATTAACCAAGACTTGTACTTTTAGTGTAAACGAGGTGTGGAATTGGAAAACTAGCATAAAGTTTTATGACAGTTGAAAAGAGAGCATAGAGTCTTAAAACTAAATAAGTATTTGACTAAACCAGAAACCTTGCAGAGACTTGAAGGGGCAGTCAACATTACGTTAAGGCCTTGATTCTTGTCATAGAATTTCTGTGTCACTCCTTTTTGCTTCTACAATCCTTCATGTTTTATACATATATGAATATGAAAGACAAAATCTAGAAGGTTTGGAAGCTGAAAAAAAAGTCGCCGTTAATATTAAATTGGAAAAATTCCAGTTTAATTTCTAATATATATTAAAGAAATGCATGAATAGAGAGCACTGTGGTGCTCGTTGATACGATTAATAATAGCGTAGCCTTACGATGGCACTAGTCTCACTGGCTATCAAACAGTCAATAGTAAGCGCTGGCAGAAAAAGGTAAGTTCTTTCGAGCGCTTCTTTTTGAGAAATATTAAGTTTTACTTATTTTAATGCGAAAGAATTAACTATCTCATGGAGCGAACCGGCGTTATCAACTTTTGAAGCCGCGACAAACGGCACCTAAATCCCCTGTTCCAATGGAGCGAAGCCTGTCGTCCGTAGCCAGCGATTTGATGGATAGGCTCCCATTGGCTGGCGCGCCTCATAGTTTCAAGGAACGAGGCTCCCATTGGCTGCTGCGCGGCGTAGTTCCAAGGAACGCCGCCCCGCAGGGAGCCCTCTCCATGGCGGCGCAGCGCCCCTGCCGCCGGTGAGAGGGAGCGGCTGGCCGCAGAACCAACACCACCTAGACAGGCCTCCACGCGCGTCATCATAGTCAGATCGATCGAGGCCTGAGATTGGGCACGAGTGCTGTGTCAGTGTTCGGCTGGGGCTCGTGTCCAATCAGCGCGTCGAAGGTCGGGCTCGGGCCCAATAGCCGAGTTAGCGCGATCCGACTCTGATGACGTTTCATAGAGGGAGAGGAGACCATGCGGAGGCCTTCTGTCTAGGTAGTGTTGAGCAGCAGGCTCTGCCTCAGGGGCAACACTCCTGGACAGGCTGCACGGCCGAGCTCAGCACGGCGTGGCCACTTCACGATTGTTCAGTAAGTTCGTTTGAGCCTTGGTTTTTCAAAAACAAGTTTTCTTGTCTCTGTTTGTTTACGCGTGAGGCGTTACCAAGGCAGTTAACGTTAGTTCATTTCATCATATGAAAAGGTACGGATAATTTTATGTTCGCATAGTTTTACTATAGGCCATTAATTCAGTCCAGCTTTCGAAAAAAATAGGTTCGTCAGATGTTTTAAGGCACAGATGTTGCCACTCTTAAATGTTCTAGGGGGAAGTATTATTTTGTAGAATATGATACCTACCAATCGGACAGGTTTGCTCGCATATTTCTTTCGTGTTGAAGATATTCTTAGTGCCAGCTTGGCCGCAATCATAAGCAGGTAGGCATTGCTTCGTGAATAGGTCGAAAGTAAACTTGAGTATGGGCTTACTGCAGTAAGCTGGCTTAGGTGGAGCATCGTTGCACACATCATAAAGAACGTCGTTATAACCTGCGTACAAAAACGTTAACGGGTGCATGAGTGCAAGTGTATACGTGAAATCAATAGACGATCTTATGAACGCTCACTCTTGTGCATACGTAGTTTCTTCGCATTTATTTTTTGTGAAATATTGACGAATAGATGTGAACTCGATGGCATTCATTGTCATTAAAGCAACGGAAAGCAAGAAACCGTAGTACACTGTCAAGGTAACTACATAAATCAATAATTGGTTGTATACAAAGAAGCCTGACGGCTTTTACTTGAGCTCCTTGTCAGCGCTTGGCGACATCAATTACTTGAGCTTTCTAGAGGTTTCACATTTTCATGACACTAGTGCGTACGTTAAACTGTTGTCCAGGGTGCCAATAGCATAAGAATATATTTCCCAGTGTTATATATATGGCCATGGAGACATCAAATGTAGCTAAAGCGTGTGTTACCAGCGTAGACTTTTCAATGACACACCAGAAAGGCATAATTTGGCCAGGACTTAAGCAAATCGTGCTCTAATGCAATGCGCACGCGACTTATTCTTGACATAGTCGTCCTGATCTGCGGAAGGAACATAGACAATGATCACCCACAAAATTTGTTCGGTTCAAAACCCGATTCGTGCAGGAACAACATGCACCAAAACATACTCATTGGATGTGGGAGGTGAATACGAATGTAGCGTATTACATCGACGAGAGGGAACGGCTATGATTGGACAAATCAGAAGGAGGGAGAGGTACGATTGTATGGTTGGTCGACGCTCTTTCTGAGAGTATATCACATTTGTGGAAACATGAATCTTGCTTTAGGCCGATCGTGTTTCTCAACCAAACCCAATTCCCGGACTCGTTGTTCGCTAGCACTTTATAGATTTTGGCACATAATCCACCAGAGGCCTTGCAGGGAAGCAGACGCACAAGGACGTATTTGACGTGAGCTTATCTGCTTGCATCCAGCTAACGAGTACATGCATGTGCGGTCCAAAGAAAGAAAAAATACGAAGCGATAAGTTTAACCCAAATAAGGCCTCTGCGCTGGTCAAAGCTAAAAAGCTCAAGGCAAGAGGTACGATATTTGACCTGCTCCTGAGCAAGGGCACGCATCCTGCCACAGAAATGACACTACCCTATCGCCCTAAAAGCTGGTTCACACCTTTGCGTTTGAGTGGATCGACTGCGTTGCAACCGCTTGTGGCCCGCTTACGACGAAGAAAAATAGGGATACCACCTATCGAAAAGCCCTGAAACATTTCGGATCTGCGTATTTATTACTCATCATTTTTCACCCGGTGACCTTGAAACGATTCTGACCATATTACAGAGGCCATTTCTTATAAGTAACGAATTGATTTGATCTCGCAAATGCAGAAGGCCTTCCGTCAAGTTATACCCACATGGGAAATGCTCTAGGGCTACATGACGGCGCAAATGTGCGAGTTTGCCAGCGAGTTATTTGGTCTTAGGTGGTTACAAGCGGTTGATACGCATCGATCTCGCTCAAACGGAAATATGTGGAACAGCCTCATCACAAAAGCGTATTAATATTAAAATCACCGAGCATCCATGTGTAGAAATACCACCTTGGTCAGTTGGCAGTTTGATACTTTAGACCCATGTTACGGATAAAAAAAACAGGACGCGGGATGGCCAAAAAAAACAATGATTTACGTGTAAGGCTCGTCAAATTCATGAGGCGCTGGAGAAATGCAGCCTTCTGCGTTAGGTCAGCTAGCGAACTCTTTTTGTTCGCCTTCCGCCCATTGAAAGCATGCGGAAGGGCCTTAGAACGCACCTGGTATCGCTGCGCCGCGGCGTTCTTCCGCAAAATAAAGTTCGTCTGCGTTCCTCGCCGTCACCATGACAACGAACGCCGAATGAATGGAAGCACGCACGGTACCGCCGCGTGAAGCCAGCAACAGCTGACGCCATTTTACGAACGCCGTCTGCTGGCCAAAGCCGAACGCGGTATGTCAGATCAACCGCCTCCGCCGGTGCTCGGTCGGCGATCGAGCACCGGCGGATCTAAAGTATCAACATCGGTCTAAAGTATCAAACTGCCGGTCAGTTTATGTCGGCACAGCATTTACATGTGCCGAATCCAGTGATGTGATTTCTGCGCCACTTGCGCCAACCTGCGCTGAAATGCTTACCCTGCTACATCTTGCTACATTTCGGCAAAAATATGATGCATTCGGCCAACATTGCGCCAAAACGTAATTTCGCTTTATGTTTTAATGAATATATATAAGAGCTCAGGCCCTGCTACACGGCCGGATCGTTCCGGTAGGCTTGTGCGAATTTTCAAAACTCTCGATTATCGCCCCAAACAGCGTACTACTAGATTTGATCTCTGTGTCAAACGCTGACAGCACTCGGAGGTCTCGCAATATTTATAATTTTCGTGATTTGTTCTGGCAGGTTAGTTAGCTTCATTGAGTGCGCTTTTCACCGCGCTTTCGTGCATTGCAGTGAGACGAGAACCGCAGTGTAGGTATCGCGATGTTGCGTAGTTTGCTTCGCCGCAGCACACCTACCTACTAATGGGAAATCACTCCTCCATAGCAGCATGCCGGAGACGCACCTAAACTTCAAATGTATTAAAAAAAAAATATCCGCGAGTGCTTGTTTAACAATTTTACCTTTCGGTAAAAAATAAGACTGGCTAGCATTTATGGCAGACAGAAAGATGTTACAGCGAAGCTGTATATAACTCGTAGGTCGGATTTCTTCGTGTCGGCGTCCTCAAGAAAAAAAAAAAGAAGAAAGAAAGCTTCAGCGATTGAAGCGAAAAGTGCATATCACGCATACACCATACAGCAAAACATTCGTTTAAATAAAGAACGAGCACAAATAAGCATCTGAACCCCACAATATACGATAAGGCGCTCCTGATAACAACGCGAAGAACGTATCGCTCACCGTAAACGTTTCCTTGTAAAGATTACTCTCGCGCAAGCTGCCGCGGCGACGGCACTTTGCGACGTGGGGAGTGACGTCACTAGCCTTTCATATATATAAAAAAGTTTTGGTACGGTGCATTTACTTTTTTTTTCCGTCAACCATTTGGTTATAGCGCAGTGGCCGATCGCAGAGCCGTATATAGAGAGAGTTTGATCAATGGGAGGAGCTGGCAGAGCCAGGGCGTGCACCAGACGCAGAAAGAAAGCTTGACATGCTCTCTTGGCCAGCCAGTACCGAAAAAAATCTCCTAGCGGTGGTAGCGAGAAACACTTTTATGAAGAGCGTAACGGTTAAGTAGAGTAACTCTTTCTGGTTGAAAATATAGCCACTGAAAGCAATACGTA